>PVKS010019884.1:0-37707 GCA_004027875.1 Aplodontia rufa | reverse complement strand
TATGTGCTCAGAGCCATTCTTCCATTTCCTCCCTGAGCAGCCTCTGGCTAACTTCTATCCTCACTAACATCTAATCACACAGTAGTTCTGCCAGACCCTTGTTTTATTCTCCTAAACATGCTTGTTATATTCTTCATGTGACCAGGCTGAAAATTCTCCAAATCTCTATGTTCTTTCGATTATAAATTTTATCTTTTCTCATTGCTGTCTCCTCTCATTTTACTAAAAGCAGTTAAGAGATGCTCTGAAGCACCCTGAACACTTTGCTTAGAGATCACTTCTGCCAAATGCCCTAGTCCATACTCTTAAATTGGCCTTCCACAAGGAAGTAGGAGGCAGACAACATTCAGCCAAGTTCTTTTCCACTTCATAGTCTGATAGTACTTTGCAGCAGATAACACCTATGATGTGTGGGTTACGATGATAATGGCTTTCTAGGTCACTTTTTAGGGACTTGAAAGCCACTTTGGTTGGAAACACTGGCTCTTCACTTGGGTCTGCAAATGTCCAATGGGTGACAGGAATGGAAGAAAAAGGTTTGGTATCTCTATCTTCACACTCTGTCTGTCTCCTTTGCTGTCATAATCCTTGGGTCAGATTCAACCAAGCTCTGCACATCAATGAATGGCAATCATTTGAAAAATGTTTTGTTCAAAACTATACTACAGATTAACTTGATACAGATATGCTCAGCCTCTCTACTCCTCTTGAAGACTAAAGATATCAGTCAGCTGCCATGACTGAAAAGACCAGACCAGGAAAGGGGTGAAAAGAGGTGGCACCCAAGTTCCTAGATCTCTGCCTATTCCCTGAAAAAAAAAAATCATACAATTTAGACTTCTCAGAATTCACATCAAAAATGTCCTCACAGGATATGTTCTCTTATCTCTGGGTTTCTTCACTCAATACAATGTTTTTAAGATTCATCTACTTTATTCTGTATATCAGCAATTCATGTTTATATCTTACCAATATCATTTAATGAACACATAACATTTTTTATCTGCTCTATTTGGTGGACTTCTGGGTTATTTGTGTAGATGAAATTGCTGAGTTATGGTGCAGGTATTTGTTTAGTTTTTTGAGAAAGGCCCAAATGGTTCTCCAATGTGGTTTACTCCCACAAGCAATGTAATGAAAGATCCAGTTGCTCTATTTGCTTGCCAACACTTGGTAGTATCGGCTTTGTTAATTTTAACTAATCTAGTAGATATGAAATAATAGCTCTGTTTGCGTTAATTTTTTATTTATTGTATGTAAACAATACCTTGGGGGTCTGGAGCAGTGGCTTAGTGGTTTCAGTGCTTGCCTGGCATGCGCAAGGACCCAGGTTCAAACCCCAGTACCACACACACAACTAAGTGTCTGAGAAACTAAGGCCAGAAGAAAAAATAATAAAATTGATTCTCTCCTTATCCTCCCCCCTCCCCGCTCTCTCTCTTTAAAAACAAAAAGAAAAGAAAAATAATACCTGAAGAAAGTAGATTATAAACCTAAAAAAGGAAAATGAGTGAAATATCCTCTGCTATAGTATACAAGTCATTTGACGTAATAGGTTATAGAGCCATGAGTATTTGGGACATTCATTTCAAAATGACTCTTGAAAAGTCATCAGAAAAGTATCCTTTCTTTCACAATACAATGCAAAATTCTTTCCTAGGACAGAAACCAAATTAACCACCAGGTAAAATAATTTTTTGATGGCTGTGTGTGGTGGTGCATGCCTATACTCACAGTAGCTCGCGAGGTTGAGAAAGAGGATCACAAGTTCAAAGCCAGCCTCAGCAACTTAGTGAGGACCTGAGTAACTTAGCAAGATGCTATTTCCAAATAAAAAATAAAAATGTGCTGGGGATGCGACCCAGTGGTTAAGTACCCTGGATTCAATCTCTGGTACTAAAATATAAAAAACAAAAATAAAATAATTTGTTGATGTATTTTAATCTAGTATAATGCTAAATACCTCTTTAAATAGTCAAATCCTATTCCATACAGTGAGATGGTCACACTATGAAAACCACAAAGGAACTGAGACTTACTAAACTAGTAAATCTATGTCTCACTTTTCATCATTTGGAGTTTGTTCCCACCGACTAGAATGACAGATATTTAAATTATTTTCCCCAATGTTGTCACATACAGTTGAATTTAAGTGAGTCAGATGTGCATAAGAAGTCACATCCTTTTATATGTAGATGGAATTTCACACTGGGTTCCACCTTGAATGTGATGGCTATGCCTATAGGTATGCCTATCTATGCCTATAGGTGTGATGGACCTGAGTCACTGATTGGCTGTCCCCAAGGGTAATCGGGAGACTAAACCCAGGATTGGGAGGCCCTCAAAGGAATACAGGGAAGGAACTTACTTGAACACTCATTGCACTGAATATATTTAAATTTCCACTTGGAAGACTACCTCGATGTCTTTCAAAAGTGCCTTCCAGGTTTCCCTAGGAGTAAAGCATGGTTATCAACACTGTTAATGAGTAGCAATGGAGAAGGGGAAGGCTCATCACCCGTACCACAGACCAAATCTCAAACAATCCCTTCTGTTTGCTCCTTATTTCTTCCTTCCCATGCTTTGTCATATTTTGAGTTGAATCCTACAGCTTTCAGTAAAATCTCAGATACCAATGCTTCAAGGATCACTAAAGGATAAAACCCTTTTGGTTGCTCCCTATGTTTGTAATGTCACCTGTAAGCCACAGAGTTATACAAAACCCTGGGTTACCTTTATGTATGCAAATGATCTCCTAAGAGAGAGTGAGGCTAGAGTCACAAACTATGTAAAGCCAGGGTCAAAGTGCCCTCTGTATTATTATAGGAAGGGTTTCTGACTTTCATCCTGGGATGGACTTACACAGATTCAAATACATCTGAAACTATAGATAGACCACATGTGGTCATCTTTCTTCTGGAAGGAAAATCCATGTTTTCATTATAGAAATGGTAGATGGTAAGGTGATGGAAAAAAGGGTAACCTACATGAATGGACATCTGTATTTCAGCTTCTGGGAAAGGGGCTTTTATCATCTTTATTATGGTCATGAATCAATTTGTCATCCAACTTTCCTATAATCATTGTCAGACCAATGATAATGACATCAAAATGTTGTTTATAGATAAAACAATGCCTGTCAGAAAATAAAATCATGATGTCTAGGTCATGTAATATAGCCTTCGGGAACCTAAGATATTTTGAAAATGGTCTCATAAAGAAATAACTGTATTAAAACAAGAAAAATCTTCAAGGATGTTAACATTAATTTACACAAAAAGTAAAACTCTACCAACAGTTCTAGAGATTTTCCATAGGTAGTCAAATGCTATGGAAATATATCTTGATTTCTAAAGCCAAATGGATTAAGTCTGGTAGCTTGTTAAACTTTGGTGAAATTCTCCTGTGAATTGAAATTCTCCTGTGAGGTAAAACCTCACAGGCTCTTGAGCTAGGAATCATGCTTTGGAGGTACAGAAGGCAAGGGGTACCTAAATGTATTCACTCTGAAAGCAATCAGGCCCTGATCCTGGAAAGAATAATGGGAAGTTTGGATAGAAAATCTTCCAGTCTAGAAATGGCAAATAAATTTTATCTCCTATGCTAGTTTCATTGATTATCTGGAGTGATGTGTGGGAAGGATTCCAGGGCTCCTGACCAGAATTGATTAGTTATGTCTGCAAGGCCACAGGAAAGGGGAGTAGTACACAAGAGCTAGGCATGCCTTGTTCCTGGCCTAGCAAGAGTGGTAAGGCTTCAGTGCAGGCAGAACACAGGGCTGTATGGGAAAGAGGAGTGGATATAGTGAGTACAAGGAAAATACAGATACAAGAGCTTTAAAATATATAGATTCAAAAAACATTATAGAGAAACAGAAACAAAATAATTTAAATAATAAATAAAAGAATCCAAAAAGAACCAATAAGTCAGGTGACCTATTTTAAAACTAAATTCATTCTGCATTATATTTATCTACCCCTCTAATGTCTGTTGAGTGTATTCCAGGCCCAGTTGAGGATTAGTATATAACATTCATGAAAATGAGAATCTCTGCCTTATCTTGAAAACCTTGCATGTTTTGAGGGAGACTCATTTGTATATGTAAATATAATGACCTCTTTTCATAATAAGTCAGAATGCAGGCTTAAAAATGCGAAGGAATCCAAAGGGAAGAAGTGACTTACAACTCAAGGGAAAGAAGGACTCCAATGAACTGGATCATTAGAGATGAATGGGTTTCTATGTCTTCTCTTCTTGTTGGTGAGGATGCTACAGACAAAATAGCCAGCAGGTACTAAAGAATGCTAATATGAAAAGACATGACATGTCTGGAAAATGGAGAGATCTGCTGCAGATGGAAAGACTGGGCACAGCGCTGGGAGTAGAGGGGAAGGAAACAGCAGAAAGAGAAGACTTGAGAGAGGCAAACAGATTGGCAGGATGGTGCATGGCACAGGAAGGCCTTCAGCCAATTCTTCAGGCAGCAGGAGAAGCGGCATGATCCACACATTTTCACATTTATTTCACTTTGATCCTCACCCCATGTACAATGATGGGTCAGACCAGCTCCTCACATCAGGCCAAATAAGAAGAAATGAAATGAAAATATCTCGTGAAAAAGAAACGATCAGGGGTTGGAGCAGTGGCTCGGTGGTTACGGCACTTGCCTGGCCTGTGCAAAGATGGGGGTTCGAATCCCACCACCATGTACGCTACGAAGTGTTGGAATAATGAAAGCCACATGAAAAACTAAATAAAATTGATTCTCCCCCCCCCCCACTGACCCTCTCTAAGGAAAAAAAAATGGCCAAGTTGGGATGGATTCAGCAGCAAAGCAATCAGGAAGAATAAGACAGATGAAGAAAAAGAAATCTTAGCGATCACCCTCAGTTATGAAAAGAGCATATGAAAAATTGCAGAGTTGAAAAAGGCCATGCGTGCAGTTGGAAAGAGAATGTTTGTGCATGTGTGAGTATGTGTATGCACACTTTAACCTGGCAAATAAGACCTAAATCTCTACAAGATTCTGAATGCAGGTGCATCCCAGATTTTGTTAAGTTTCAAAGACCTTGGGTCAAATCCAGCTCAAGTAAACAAACAGATTGCAAAACATAATGCTCAAGGGGGAAAAGAATCTTTTCTTCAGTAACTGTCCAAAGGAGACTTCTTAAAATGGTAGCTGTTTGAATTAGGAACAAAAAATCAAGGCAAAAAAAAAATGGTGTTAACCACGTTCAGTTGCACAATCAAATAATATAAAAGCAGGCATCCTATATCCAGGCAGGGCCAAAATATCCTAGGAATAAATTGGGTCTGCTCCATGGATTTTTTAAGGCCCAACCCAAAGATCAGATCAGCGAACTTCTTTTCCCAGCAGAGTGGGCTAAAGAAAGCTGCTCAATCTGTCTTCCCTCAGTTTCCTCAAATGTAAAAGGAGGATAAGTTCCTAAAGGGAAGAAAGAAGATGAGGATATAATGCTTCTGGGCTATTCAGACAGAAAAATAAAATTACGTCCTGGAATTCCAAGGTCCCATCGTATATAGAATAAATGCTAGAATTCGGCAAGAAGCCATGTACAGCATTTATATAAATATATAAAATTTGTTTTTCATAGGAGGGTCATCTTCCAGGGGTGTCCATTTTATTGTAAGATTTATGATAAACAGAAATATATTAAGAATCATCTCTGCTGACCGAGAGACATAGGATAAAGGACAGAGAAAAGCAGGACATGGGAAGTGTCCCAGGAAAAAGTCTCTGATGTCTCTCCTGGGTGGGGGCCCAGGGACCCTCTAGTCTACAGGCAGCTCCAGATGCCCTCGTGATTAGATCTCCATGGAGAAGCCCCAGGTAGTTCACAGCTCCCTTCTACGTCTGCTCCACATGAGTGACATCCTGTGGGATCTCTTTTTTGGCTTTTTCAGTGTCTCAGCTGTCTACTTATTGGAGCCACTTTGTTTCTGAATCCAGGATGTCTCTGGCCTGCAGGTAGCAACATGGCACACAGAACATACTCTTAGAACACAGGAGGTGATCCTACTTGTCAGCCCCTTCTGGCACTGATGTCATTCATGAGTACGGGCTGCTGGCTCACAATGGCCAGCCATGGAGTTGCCCCATGGAGAAGGTGTTTTGCTTGTTTTATTTTTCTGAGGATGTCTTCGGGAAGGACTTGCTGTTCTCTACCTCCCACCCACTTCTGCTAGTTGGGTGGGGGGCATGGGGACCTGCTGGAGAGCTATGCTGGGATTTAGGCATGCTCACCTGTAGGGTGCAGAGGGGAATGGTGGGCAGGCTGCCGCCCTTCTTCATGACCGCTTGTCCTTGTTAGCCAGCTGAAGCTAAGAGGGCAAGAAGGGGAAAGTGCAAAGGGCAGACTCAGGAGCACTCCTATTTTGGGGGGAGAAGGTGGTAGAAGGTTCTAAGCCAGATGGGCAAAGGCCCTAACACTAGATGTACAGGCTTAACTTGGATTGCTCAGCCTTCCCTGCTGGATTGACTAGAGCTCAAATATTATAGAGTAGCCAAAGCTACACAGGTATACTGAGGGTCACAACCCATGTCAAATATGACCCCTGTTATTGTGGAGTTCAGGATGTTGGGGAGTGGCTCCCTAGAATATATCACTGGTGAAAATTCTTCGCCCTGTCACAGCCATGGGTTTCCATGATTTAGTCTACTGTGGACTTTTGCATGAGGACAAAATTGAGCAGATTTCCATCACAATCTCAGAGGGATCCGGGCATGGTGGTGCACACCTGTAATGCCAGCTGCTCGGAGGCTGAGGCAGGAGGATCACAAGTTCAAAGTCAGCCTCAGCACCTTAGCAAATCCCTGAGCAACTTAGCAAGACCCTGTCTCAAAATAAAATATAAAATGGGCTGGGGATGTGGCTCAGTGGTTAAGCACCTCTAGGTTCAACCCCTGTCACCGTTCTCCCCTCTAAAAAAAATCTTAGAGGGAAAGTCATAACTTTCATGCCACATCTGCTCCTTCAGCTGCAAAAATGCAGTCTCCTTTAATGGGAGGCACTTTGTGACCACAAAGTACAGAAGGACACCCAGGCTCCACATGTCCTTTGCAAGGCTATCACATTTGTGTCACCAACAGAGTTCTGGGGCAAGGTTTGTAGAGTGCCATGGAACTTGTCCAGCTTCTACCCAGCTATGGCTTTGCGACTCAGTCTAAAGTCACAGAGTTGACATCCAGCAAGATGTTCTCTGGCTTCCGATCTCAGGACGATGCCCGTGTCATAGCTCTAGTGCACTGTGCAAGTGATCTTCTTGAATACTCTCCGGGCTTCCTCCTGCATGTCACTGGGCCCCAGGATGTACTGCAGCAGCTTGTTCTCACTTGCATGCTCCATCAGGACACAGACATTATCAGTGGTTTCCATAATGTGAAATCACGTGATCACATTGGGGTGTTCACACATGAGCTGCTGGCATAGCAAGAGCTGTGATATAATACTATCAGACCTTATCAGAGGCTTGGAGGCCCCAGATGGAGCTCAGAACTGCTCTACTCTCTGTTCCAAAGCTCCATGGTGATGCCCACCATGAAGCTACACAATGCTGGGATACAGCGTGGCCACCATGGATGTAGGCCCATCATCCCCAGGCAGTACCCAGAAAGGTCAGCAGGACACTAGGGGCAGTGGTGGCCCTTATTCTAAGCCCTTGGACCAAGGCTCCATGATCCAGGGCTCTGGGGAATGTTGAAGTCCATGCCCTCAGCAGCTTCATGCACCTGCCACATTTATGTAAAACTCCTTTAGCTCAGTGTATTTGGAAATTCATACGCCATGTTTGAATTAACCTTATAGATAATTGTCACACCGGCTCCGAGAGTGCTGCTGTATTACCATTAACAACTAATTCCCTTGAAACTGAATGAAACTAATATTTGTTGAGTTCTAAGACATCTTCAGCCTTATGTAACCTAAATAACCATTTTACATATGAGGAAATTTAGACCCAAAAGAATGGGAAGATGTCATGCAGATACCAAGAGGAAAACTCAGGCAAGTACTGGCCCATAACAGGAGTGCGGTATGCACCAACTCAACAGAGAAATAAAGGAAGCTCCAGAAAGTGACATTTGGGATTGCCAGTTAGATTCTTCTCTTCTCAGGAGAAAATATGGCTCAGTTCTCATCCTCTCATGCTTGACTCTTAAGATATTTCTTATCTGAGACAAAATTTCAATGCAAAACGAATCTCTGAGAAACTCGTTGAGGGCTGAAGAAAGCCGTTGAGAGAAAGACACTTCAAAATCTTGATGAGTTAGCCACAGTTCTGATTTGCTGGGAGGCATGGAAAATGTTAAAACCGTCACTTCCACGTCCCAAGGAAAGAGACAGGTGCACAGGTGAGCCACAGGGATGCCAGGGCTTCTACAAAAGCATCATATGGCTTTACTGATGACAATGATCCCAAAGAGGAAACTATCTACACTACACCACACACCCACATGCACACACACACATGCACACATGTGTGTCAAAAGAGACATCCCCCTGAGTCATCCACTTCCTCACTCTCAGTGATTACTATGAGAAATATTACAAAAAGATCCCTCAAAGCACCTTTTCTTTTTCCCTTCGATACCATTTTTAGAGGTGTGTAGAGATTTTCTACTTATACAGCAGGTTGGAAATAGACTCATTTGTCAATATAGGAGAAGCACTGTAAACCTGCACACATTTGCCATTTTTTTCTGGCTTTTAAACTGTACTCTGGAAATCAGGACTTGAAAAAGCACAGCTAAAATAAAGACAGTTGCCAAAGTCAGAAGAAAAACGGAAACGACAGTCACACAAATTATGAAGTTGCACAAAGGAATTCAGCTCTTCAATGTCCCCAAGACAATTAACCTTGCTGATGTGCGTTAAACACACTAAATAGTTTCAGGTTCCCTTTCAATCACTCTGGATAGATAAAGCATAACATTTATATTTAATGACAGTTTTTCCTCTACATAATTTCCCACATATTAATTAAATACCTTTTTTCTCCCTTTGGCAACAGCATCCACTTCACTCAGAGGTTCCAAATTCTTATAATGAAATTGATATTGCTTTTAGAAAACAATGTTTGCTATCAGCTAGAATTTAATGAATGCATAGAGATAGGGACTCAGAGGTGCCAAATACAACAGGGAATCGTGTTAGTCCCTTGCTTAGGAATGCCATTGTTCACATGAACTCCATAAACAAAAGCAGTGGCTTGACCTTTAGATAGGGTTTGCAAGGAACTAGCACTTTACAAGCGTAATTTCATTTAAGCCTCATTTTATACCAAGTAGGCATGATATGCATAAATTCATCTCCATACCACAAATGGAGACACTAACACTTGGGGCAGTCCAGGGACTTGCCATGGGTCCAACATCCAGAAAGTGGCAGAGCCAGAACAATCTCCCTCCATGGCTCTTTATTAGATGACACTGTCTCCTCCAATCACCCTCTATTTTCTATACTGCGAATTTCCCAGTTACTGGCACTGTTATTTCTATCACGTTTCATGATCAAGAAGGAGCACCCTGAGAAAAGAAACGTGTATCAGAGCTTTTTAAAGCAATGAGGGCAGGAGAAGTACTTACTGTTAACTTTTTATTTCCCCAAAGTTACGAGTAAAATGCAAAAATTCAGCCATTCAGCACTGGTCCCTAAATGTCCATTCCGGAAGTCTCTTCCAGATGATTGCTTCCTCATTCCAGATCTAGGGAGTTAAGGTGGAACCACAGATACACACACCTGAGGTGCAATCAGATTGGGAGGCAGATGCACCCACCCAGGAATTCCATTTAGTGAGCAAAGAGATCCGATTTGGAGCAAATTATGTTAATTTTCGTAGTGTCAGTTTCCACATTTGTACATGAGGAATAATGATAGCTACCCCAGAGAGCAGTTTCAGAGATTAAATGAGTTTATGCATTTTTAAAAAAAGCACTTTGGAGAAAGTTCTCAATAAATGGCAATTTCTGAAAAAGAATGTCTAATACATTTGGAAATTGAGGTATAATTTACATAATGTGAAATGTTTAATAAGTGTGTCATTTAGTCACTTTTGATGAACATGTATCAGGGTACAAAATATTTCCATCATCTTAGAAATTTGCCTCAGACACATTTCCCAGGCGGATCCCCACCTCAGCAAGCACTGATCCAATTCCTTCCATCCTAGATTAGCTGTAACTGTTTTATAATTTCATGTATATGAAATCATACCATGCACATAGCTTTGAGTGTGGCTTTTTTTCACTCATCATTTTATTTTTGAGATTTGCCTATGTTATTATGTGTAGCAATAGAATGTTTAATAACTGAGGACACAAACATATCAGAGTTGATCCATTTTCCTGTTGATGGCCATCTGAATTGCTTTCAGCACGAAGCTACTGTGCTTGGACCTAGTATGCACATGGGTACACACACATTTTCAATCCCCTTGGATAAATATATAGGAGTGGAATTTCTGAAACTTAAGGCAGAAATTTATATAATTTTATAAGAAGCTTCTAGATTGTTTTTCAAAGTGGTTGGAGCATTTTATATTTTCAGCAGTATTGCATGAGAATTGAGGTTGCTCCAGGTTTTCTTAACTTTGGATGCTAGACCTCTTACTTTTCTCCATTCTGATAGGTAAGCGGTGGGTGGCACATCCCTGAAGTTTAGTTTGTATTTCCTTGACAGCGTTCGATGTTAAGCACTATTGCTCATCTTTACTGCCCATGTTATATCTAGATTTCATGAAGTGCTTGTACATCTTAGATATGCATACATAGTACTAATATTTTGTCCCAGTGTGTGCACTATCTTGTTATTTCTTTTTCTTGGTGGTACTTTTTTTTTGTTTTTTTTTTAGAAAGAGGGACACTGAGAGAGACAGAGAAAGAGAGAAACAACTTTATTTAGTTTTTCACATGGCCTTAGATGCTCCAACACTTAGTTGTGTACGTGGTGCTGGGATTTGAACCCGGGTCCTTGTGCTTGCCAGGCAAGCGCCAAAACCACTGAGCCACTGCTCCAGCCCTTGGTGGTACTTTTTGACAGGTATAAGTTTTTAAATTTTCTTTTGAGGAGTTGTATTGTACAATCATAAGTGCATATGTAGAAACAATATGATAAATCCTTGATTCCCATCCAGAATCGTCCTACATCACCCATACCCCAGTCTCTTGGTTCTTCTATATTTCCCCCTACAACAGATATAAATGTGTATCTATATATTTCTATCTCTATCTATATATATTACTATAGATATAGATACCTGTATATAATGTGTGTATATATGTGTGTGTGTGTATGTGTATGTGTGTGTGTGTGTGTGTGTGTGTGTGTGTGTATGATTGTGCATTTTCCAGAATTAAATAAAAGCTTCTCAGGGGAGTAAAGTGTAAGCTACATTGTTGATTTCCCCCCTCTATCCCTCCTATCATCCCTCCTGCCTCTTCCCTTCCCACCTACATATCTATGGTTCCCCTAGATTATGTGTTCCTTTGACTTGGGGAGTCTAATACATGAGTCGACCTTTCACCCAAGTCTGGGTTTTGCTCCAGCCTCCACAAATAAGAGAAATATTTGACCCTTGACTCTCTGGGTTTGGCTAATTTCACTCAGCATGATTCTTCCATTGCCATCCATTTACCTTCAAATGCTGTAATATCTTTCTTTCTAATAGCTGAGTAGAATTCCATGGTATGTATGTATGTATATATATATATACCCCACAGCTTTTGCTTTTAACTTTCATTAAGTTCAATGTGTTTCTTTTCCTCTCGTGGTTTGTGCTTTCTGTGTTCTAAAATATTTGTTTCATGAAGTTACAAAGCCATTCTAGCTTTTCTTCTAGTGTTTGTTTTTTCTGCATTTATGTTTCAGTCAATTTGACATCGGTTGAAATTTGTGCGTGCTATGAGGTAGACGTTGAGGGCCTTTATTTTTCATATAAATATGTAGTTGTTTCACACTGTTGTAGCAGTTTTCTTATCAACACTGAATTTATTTCGTGTTGTTATTGCTTCTATTTGTGTACAGCAATGTCTGGACTTTATTTTTATTATGCTTTATCTATTTTTACTTATTTAGATTTCAAATGCAATAACTGGAACATGTGCAACTTTGATTATGGCTTTTTAAATACTTTTTCTCTTTTAATATCTTCTACGCATATCTCTGTGCAGATGTACATACATGTGTGTATACACACACACGTACGTACAAATACACTCTAAAACATATTGATCATTAACATTCTTGGTTCTTCCTTGTTTTTGACATGGGATTTTAAAAACCTCCCTTAGATTTCAGAGATCAAAGAAAAGGTTCAGAATCATTTCTTAAAGTTAAGCAAAGCATATGAATTACATGTAGAGTTTGTTGCATATCAGATCCCTGAATCCTACTACAAGAGATTCTGATTTATTCAGTCTGGGACAGCGTCTGAGAATTTACCCACCCTATATATTCAAACCACACTGATGGCTGCCAGTTTCAAGAATAAATTTTAGGCAATGTTGTCATTGAAGAATTTCATGGTTTTCTAACGATCATGCAGAAGCTTGATTAGAGCTCTGATTTGCCTTTTCTGAAAGCCCAGTCCCACAGCCACTGATGTATCTATCCCAACTGTCTTCACTTGAAAAGGCTCCTGGAATCTCTGCCCCATGCACAAGATGAGGAGCCAGGAAGTACTGTGGTGGATTGACAGCCCTAACATTGCCTCACTTCTGCCTTCCCTCTTGAAAATCATGCATGCATTTGTCCATATCACAGCTAAACAGAGCCCCACCATAAACACGCAAATGCCATATTGACATTCTCTCTGTTTCCCAGGTCAAAAATCAGAGAGAGCTCTATTCTTCCCTCAACAGTTGATTTGTCTTTAAACCATGACCATTTTATATCCAAGTCCTCTAAAACTTCACTGAATTTATGTTTTATGTAGTTAATGTTCTAGGTGGAAATCCTTCAGAGAAACAGCATTCTGAATTGTACATCAACACTCCCAAAGCAAAGAGCTCATCATTCCAATTCCAACCCAACCCCCAAAGCTTCTTGACGTTTTTAGGACAAGCAGAAAAGAGTGTTTTTTTGTTTGTTTGTTTGTTTTTTTAAGCTTTTCTTTCCAATAGAACAAGGATGTATGGGCAGAAGAAAACATTACCATGCTGTTACCTTGTACGTCTATACCTGTGCAAGGACTCATAAAAGATACCCTGTGTGCATGAATGTTCCTTTTCTGATTTTTAAATTACCCAGTTGGCCTTTGAAATCATGTGAATGGAAAATTAATTCATAATTAGTGTTTATACTTGAACCACTTTAAAGATGTCCTTTGATACAAGAAAGAAAAACAATTTATCCCCTTTACAAAAAATATTAAAAATCAAAAGAAACTTCCTCTGAATAACGGAGACTGTGCTTGCATGCAGGCTCCTCTTAGGCTCTCTGGTCCCTGGGTGCTCTTTCAGAGGCACCTTGAACAGTGCTAGCAGCAGAGCTCGATCATTCTTCCCTGCCATTTGGATAGAGCAGGTAGAAAGTGCACGCGCTTCATCCTCAAAGGCAGATTCATTCATGCCCAGCCCACAGTGTGGGCCACGCTTATTCCCACAGCGAGAAATTCAGAGATAAAAAGACAGCAGGCCTGTGGCTACAACTAATTTGATCTTCACCAGCTCTCCACCCACAATCTTGCACAAACGCACGACCTCCAGGAACCTACAGAGCCCTGAAAAGGATCCAACACAGCACCTTGCCTATGTTTCCCCAGCTCTCAGAAGCCTTTGGGTTATAAGGTTTTGTGTGTATTTGTTTTCCCCCCCCCTCCTTTTTTTTTTGTCATGAAGGAATTTAAAAGGACAGCAAATGAGTCTTCAATGGAATTTTCTAAGATACCTTATAATTTCCCCTGGGTATGCAATGTGTCCTAAGCTGTTAAACCATGCCCCCACCCAGAGTTTTCGACCAACAGCAAATGCAACCCTACTATTGTATACAGATGAGCAAAGGGATTTAAATTCTAATAAGTCTGGGAACAAGTCTGGCCCCTGACCCTTCCCTGCTGTACAGCCTTAGAAAACCTTTTATTTTTTCCCCAGAATAGAAATCCCTTATTCCAGAGGGTTGTTATGACTTCTACTTATGATGCATTTTTTTTTCAAAGCTCACAGCACAATCACAATGCCTGCCTCACAAAAAACACTTCACAAATGTTGGTTCTGAGCATTCCCTCTCCTGCCTTCCATCTGTCCCTCCCTGACACCCCAAATATAGGTAAACCTAAACATTGACATACACACACATATACACGTGGAAAGCAGATGCCATTCAACATGTTGCATACATCTGTGCGTGTGTGTAGGTATGTATATATGTGCATATGTATATATACTCCTACACATCTTTTGGGTTTTGGTGCCTAATTACTATTACCATGAAGCTTACCATTGTAACTGGAAAAAACAATTGAAATCTCTGGACTCCAACTTATAATGTGCCCAGGCATAAGTACATATATATTCATACGAAATGCAAATACAGTTTTCCCACAAAGCTTGTGGCTACAGCGGAGGCTCAGTGGCAGAGTGCTTGTCTGGCATGTGCAAGGACCCAGTTTTGAACCCCAGCACCACATATACAACAAAGTACTTGATAAACCAAAACCAGATGAGGAGGGAAATAAGATTGATTCCCTCTCTTTCCCTCTTTTTTACACACTCTCTATAAGAAAGAAAGAGAAAGAAAAAAAATGTTTTCTGCAGGCATGGGAAATAGGATCAACAGTATTTTACACAGCATTCGGCCATTTACTCATTCTTTCCTGAAGTCTTTACCACCCAGACATCCACAGTTTTCCCTTTCCTATCAGACACCATACCCATCTCCATTGCTTGAATTTGCTGCACATCAGCAGAACACAGCCTTCCCCCAGCTCCTCCCCTGTAACTTCATCTCTCCCCGGACAGCACACAAGCTGGTAGCAAAAGAAAAGACATTCCCTTAAAAGGAGGAATGGACAAAGGAAAAGGAAGAAAAGATAAGGGAGGCAGAAAGCTGTGACACTGATTGAACAGTTTAAAGGTATCACATCTGTGTTCAAAAACAAGCTGTTAAAATCACAAGTCCATACCTTTGCAGTCCTAGTCCTCTTCAATCCTGGACACGAACTTCAGGACCACATTGGGATTGAGATAATCTGCTCAGACCACCACAAAAGGACAGTTTCCTTAACTCCACTGCAGTTCAGTTCAGCCTTCCCCACGTCCCTGAGGATGGAGGCTTCTTCCAAGTCTACAAAATCACATGAGAAAGATTTATAAAAACAAAAATAAGACAGGGGATATTAAATTAAAGACTATTTGCTTTTAAGAAACTATTCATAGGCTGGACTGGATGGCATATGCCTATAATTCCAGTCCACCAGAGGCTGAGGCACGAGGATCCCAAGTTGAAAGCCTGTCTCAGCAATTTAGTGAGGATCTATCTCAAAATGGAAACAAAAAATTAAGTGCTGGGATGTTTCTCCTCATTGGTAAGTACCCCTGGGTCCAATTCCCAATACAATAAATAAATAGAGAGAGAGAGAGAGAGAGAGACAAACTATACATAGGTGGGCCCAGTGTTGTGTGCTTAGGGTCTAAGCTACTCAGGAGGCTGAGGTGGGAGGATCACTTAAGTCCAGGAGATTGAGGCCAGCCTTGGCAAAAAAAGACCATGTCTCAAAAACAACAACAAAAAACAAAAAACCAGTGAATGAAACCATATAGAAACTCCTTTAAATTCCAATTGACTTAACGAATAATGCCTGAATGGATTCAGCTTTGACATAATCAAAAAATGTGCAAAAATAAGTCATGGCATCAAGGCTGGAAGGTATTTCAGGACATAGCTAGTCAAATTTGCTCCTTCAATTTATAGATAAACTGAGGGTCAGAGAGCAAAAGTGATTTTCCTATAATGATTCATCACTTGGTGCATATTTGGGTCAGTGAAGAAAGCAAACCTTCAGAAAAACAAGCAATGTGCTTTGGAACATCTATGACGATGCATCACTCCTTCTTGCTATATTTTTTCTAATCTGGCTCCTAAGATACCAGCCTTGCCTGTTACCACTGATGACTGCTTGGTGGCTTTTCATCCTCCATTATATCTTTCACCCTCAGGGCATCTAAGGACTCCATCCTGAGATTTCTGGCAATGTGTCCTACAGAGCTTCTTCCATTTCCATGACTAGAGATACCATTTGTACATTGTCAACTCTGAGATTTTTCTCCAGGCCTATATAGTTCCTTGAATTTCAAAGTCAGCTATCCATCAACCATCTGTTCAATAACTACTTGGAACTCTAATAGGCATGCCAGATCTAACATGCCCAAACTGAAGCCATGTCTCGGTAACTACTGCTGCCAATTCCCTTCAGAAACAAATAACCCCCCTGCTCTTGCTAGTTCTCACCCAGTGGCAATTCCATTCGCCATTGGTCAGGACCAAACCATCCAAGTCGACCTTGACCTTTCTTTCTCATCCACACCCAATGTTTTCCACGCCATCAGTAAATCCCAATGCCCTATATTAAGAATAAATCCCCAGCAGACCATTTCTTCTCACCTCCTTTACAATATATAATAGTTCTATGGAAACGCACAGCAGACACTGTCAGGCTGTAACTATCACTCTCAACTCGTCCTTTGGTATGAGAATGACACTCCCCTGTGCAAAACCTTCCATGAGTTTCAAGAATCCAACCTGAAATAGTCACCACAAAAGTCCTCCCAGGGGCAGCTCTTTCACTACTGTCCTCGTCTCCTATACTTCTTCCCCTCCTTTCTTCCTCTCCAGCTCTTTTGCTCCTCTGACAGGCTTCTAACGATATTTGAAGCCTTCAAACTCGCCATTCCCTTTCCCTGCAACTCTGATTTCCACTCACTGTTTCATACCTTTGCTCTAAGGCTACATGTGTCGTGAAGTCTCTCATAATCACTCTACTTAAAACTGCAAATCCTTGCCACATTCCTCATTCCCCTATGTTTAAAACTTGGGAATACTTCACGTGTTTTGTATTTGCTTGCTAATTGTCTGCCTTCCCCTGATAAAACCTAAGCTTCATGCCAGCAAGAATTTCACCACTGGTATCTGTATCCCAAGCACTTCTCACAAAAGTGGGGCTCAATAAATATTTTTGAATGAATGAATGAATTAAAAGGAAACTGACATTGGCCTTAAGCTTAAGACAAGCCAAGGCCACTCAGCTAAGAGGCTGAGCATAGTTTAGGCCAAAGCTTTCCACCTCCAGCATTCTTGACAACTATGTAACCCTGACTCTGACTGCATGCATGTCTTCCAGCGATGATCTTAGCAAATGGTTTTCTGCAGCCTGGCATGTGACATAGAAGATGGATATTACGGCTATTTGTGGATGTAGCACAAATGAAAACTCCAAACCTGTTTTTGAAAATACTCAAAGCATAAAAGTTACAGAGGGATGGCTTTGCTTGCATCCTAAAACTGCAGTCTCACAGGTACTTTCACCATATATTTCTCAGATTTATCTGCTTTTTACTCCATGCCATTATTTCCTGTTCTTCTCTGAAATCTCAGACCCTGCCTTAGTAGAAGACATAGGAGAAAAGGGAATTCAGGGCTAGACAAGAGGAAAGGAAGAAATGGGTTTAGAGAGAAGGTGTAGGGCAGATTTGAAGTGCTTTGGACTTAAGTCCAATTTGCTCATCAATTGGCCCTGTATATTTGGGCTGTCCACTACTCTTCCTGGGAACCTGTTTCCCCTGGGCCAAAATACATGCTAAGATTTTCAGCTCTACAAAAATGACTATTTCTCTGCTTTAATTAATAAAGGGTTCCTTTATTCCCAGTCACCTAACTTTGGTTGGGAAGTAGGGTGCATTGTTGATTAACTCAACTTGGGAACAATCAAAGTATTCACATTGTGAAACTCTGCAAATTCTTTAAGTCTTAAGACATTCAACTTTTCTAAGATTTTTTTTCTGTTAAATTGAGATGACAGAAATATACCTATCCTGTTAGGATGTTTATAAAAATGAATAGGTAAGTCGGTACTTAATGTATAAGATGCAAACACTTGATAAACATTTTCTTATGACTATTTTTATTGTTGCAGGCTTACATTGTGCATGACATTTCATGATTTTATTTACCTTCATTTCCTCTCCCACCAGAGTCTGAATCTTTTCCATCATTTGTCAAACAGAATTGCTTCTGTGGCCCTTCATGACTTTGGCAACTTTCTCTGGATCATCTCCAGACTCAGAAGTGAGCATTTACCCCAAGCCCCCCTAGGCTAGGGGCAGATGGCGTAACTGTGTAACAAGAGAGAGTCAAATTTTCTGGTTCATTTCATGTCCTCTTGCTGATACCCAGCAATTTGGGGATGATCTTGGCCTTAGCTTTAGAGCAAGCTGATAATCATCATGCCACAGCATACAATTATTCCTATATTCCAAAGCCAAGAGACACAACTTTGGAAAGCAAACAATGCTGTAATTCAGCACAACGATATAAGGGGTTATTAAGGAAATTGTGCTGACTGCCTTGAGAATTTAAATCTCAAGTCTATCCAAATGCATCTTTTTTTTTCTGACATTAAGAAACTGTCTATATTTAGGTAGTAAAAATATAAAAATATGTCACCTACTAATCAGATTTAGCTATACCCTAAACTAAGAAATAGTTTAAATGCTTCAGGGAAAAATTACCTATGGCCCAATCTAAGTCCTTGAAGGCCATGGTCAGAAATACATTTATTCAACAAATGTTTACCAAGTACAGAACATTTGCTGTGCACATCGTTAAGGACAGGGGATATGGCAAGAAGTACACAAGATTTTATTTCTGCCCTCATGAAGCCTTCCTTCAGTGATAGTTCTTTGGGGTTTGTCATCTGCTAACTTCTGCCCAGATGTGGGAGAACATGACCACTTCTTCCATAGTGCTTGATTCTCCTAAGTACTGACACAGTCTATGCTGATATAAGGAACCCACATCTTTTTTGATAGAGACAGTTCTCAAATTCTTGGTTTGCTCGGGAAACTAATTCATTTTCTTAACTTGCTCACCATGTCTTACTCCTGAGCTAATAATCCTGGTTTATTTCTCTCCATCAACAAAGAACCAGAAAACCTTCTCCAATTCCACAAACGCACTGTCCACTATTAAGATGCCCACATGGTGTGGTCAAGACACTGGGTTCAAAGGAAACTTTGAACTTCTGAACTTCTCTGGAGTCTGGCAGCTGTAAAAGGATTCATGCTATCATGCGGGAGGATAAACTAGGAAGGAATATATTAGGAATATTGTCAGAGTTTCTCCATGGTTGGAAAGCTAATCACAGAGGTAAGTGGCAGCTTGCAGCAGTCTCAAAGACTATGGTGAACATGTCACTTGTCACAAGGCATCAATTGGAAGCAGCGTGGATGGTGGAGTGTGACCCACACCTCTTTAATGATCCCAGGCATTCAGAGAAGACAAAGCAGGAATAGTGGGAAAGCGTCATACAGAGATTAGGAACTCTAAATGGGTCCGGACAAAGAATTTTGAGTGGCAGCATGTCATGCCAACAGGGTTGGGTCCTACTAGGAAGTGGAGAAACATTCCCTCTCAAGGAAACAGAGATACAGCCATGCGGTACCTGAGGCTGTGCCTCACTTTCAACACACGGCACTCCTCTCTCCAGCTTTGCAGTACGGAGATTACTCTATTTGCAAAGAAGGAAATTGAGCTTTTAAGCATTTGGAAATCATATAAATAGCAAAGGGGCACTGTCAGGATTCAAACTCAGAACTGAACCTGGAGCTTCTTAGCACTCTCCAAGCAACCTGCAAATCAGTTCCCTCCTAGACGTTATTTCTGATGAGACCTACTTGGGTGACTCAGAAATGTCATGATTAGAACTCAAAAGGAAAACTTCAGTCCCCTAAGAATATAACAGGAATTTGGCTCACTCAGTCTGCAGAGGGGAGTGAAAACACCCAGATGGGAGAAGATGCATTTATTTCTTCAAAAGCCCTAAAGGAGGTCATGTCACATGTTAGAACAGTTGCTTCCTGGGCAACAAAGATAGTGACCCTGGAATTAAGTTATCATGGTTGTCGATCTCCATTGTAAAATGTGGATTACACTTTCCACCAGCTGACATTACTGAAACCATTTTGGGCCTCTAGGATATAAAATACTTCAGGGATCTAGGTGTTCAGCTGGAATGGGAACCACTATTTGAGCTAGCTAAATAGCAAAGGCCTTGTCTTGTGTTGGAATCTGGATATCAAACATTCAAACTGCTAGGGAATAGCAAAAGAAAATCTGTGATGCTGGATTCTAAGCATTAGAGAAAATGATTAGTGACTTTTAGTTGCCTGATCTCTTGCCCTTATTTTCTAGCCCCTTATTTTCCAACCTGATTAGCCTTTTAAATTGGATGGTGAAATTGAAGGGACTCTGGAAGAAAAGTCACTGAAAGCTATAATGGAATTTTAGGACATTTCCTAGCTCCTGAGTTAATTGCTGATCTGTGGTCTTCTTTGTCAGTTAATGAAATATGTTAATTTCATACACTTTATAAAGTGTGTAAAACTCTGAAGGCCTATATATAGTGGCAGCAGTGCCTGCCAGATGGGCTTTTAAAATGGGTCTTGAGTATAAGGATAAATGTCCACTGTCACTCTTTCTATGACACCTTCTAAACCTGATGTTCACCATTTTTATTATCTACAAATATAGGCCCACTCTTTGTTGTAGGAAATTGGTCTTTGTCACCAGAGAACAGTCCTCATTCTCAGTTTAAATAACAGCTAGTTATATATGAGTCCCCTAAATATATCCCCTCTTTGCAGAATTCATGCAATCAGTATAATTCTCCGTAAAGATTCATATATCCCTGTGTACCAACACACCATGAAAATGCTAGCAAAATTTGCAGAAGCATGTAGCCGTACTTAGCCTCAAATGCAGACAGTGGACCTTCTCCACTGCCTCTAACCTAGAGGGGCTCACCTCATCACACCCACTTTATTTGCTAGTGTAGAGAAATAGTTGGGCCACTTGCTTAGAAAGACAGTGACGGAATTACCAGGTGTTTGGGAGAGCTGCAGCTTTTCTTTGGGAACCCAATGTAATAAAGACACTGATCAGAATCATCAATATCAATCGCAACAAGAAAAGCTCAGTATCCCATCAATCCTAGAACTCCACTTCTGATCTTCTGTTCTGAGTGACAAATGCAAGCTAGATTCACAATATTACACCACTGTGAAGATGAAGGAAGCACGTTCGGTGGCAACCTGCCATTCCACGAGGCTGTCAATAAGGATGCTAGCGTGTCTTCATACATAAAATGCAAAGATAGCATTGGCCAAAGTATTCAGTCCTTTCCTGGATTTGATTCTGACTGTACCTGCCCACCAGTTATGTCTCAGTGCTTCAAATGCAACTTAGAAATCATCATAATATCAAATGGTTCTTGTTGAGAGTCCATTTTAAAATACTTAAGATAGTTTCTAAGAAGGAGTTAAGAATGTAAGTGTTTGTTGTTGGTTATTTAATTGTTGAATGATGGTTGAGATTTTATTTTTGCTTTAATGAAAGTCAGCTTTCCTTCTACAGAAAGCAGGAAAACAGAAGACTAACATAATACATATCATCCAGGAAGGCTATATAAACCCTAGAGAACTAGACAGAAACGCAAGGGGTGACATTAGACTGAAATATGCGCTCCTCAAGAGGCTTTGAACGAGTACAATGGAACCAAGGAACCAAGTTTGGGTCTGAATTTTCTTACTTTTTAGGGGGGTATAATAACACCTCAACTAAATTTCAGAAAGATTTTAGGAAGATCAATTGTAGGGTTTGGGGACTAGCTCAGTGGTAGAGTATTTGATTAGTATGCACAGGTCTTGGGTCCAATCTCCAGCTCCAAAAAATAAGAAGCAAAGATCACAGTTTATGTGACATGGATTTGCATCTCACCTCCTAGCCTGAGTAATTGACAGCACAGAATCGACCTGTTTTGTATATATTTCTTTGAGGCACAGAGTTAAAATAAACATGGGACCATTATGTCAATACAATAACTGTGTATGGACATAAATTTGTCATTTGTTCATGACACCCTTCGGAGACTGATGTCCTGACAAAACTGCACCATTTCCTCCCTAACTCTGTGGAAAGGAAAGACAGATTTATGGGGAGTTACCTGCCCCATAGTTTTGCTATATAAATACACAGAATCTGAGGATCAGAGAAGCTACTGTCCAAATCCCCGAGCTATTTCTGAAAGCACAATTAATGATCATCATTATTGGTAATGAACAGGAAGGATTTCAGAAACTATTACTTATTGAGCTTGCATGTCCCAGCACTCTTTAGCTTGTACTTTCATGAAACATTTCCAATAAATCGACCAGGCGGGTAAAGAAGGCTCATTGTTAAAGTAACTTAGCATCACCACATAACATAAATTGGACCCAGGGGAGCCTTGAGCCCAGCTCTGGGCTTCCACTCTCTGTGCTCTCTCCTTTCCTGCTGAGCTCTCAACTCATCTGTGTGATATAACGTGTGAATATGTTTTCCCAGTTTGTGGTTTATCTTTTCACATTGCTCATGGTATTTTGAGAGGGGTAGTCTTTTCATTTCATGACGAGTTAATATTCTTAACATATAAAGATCTCCTACAGATAGAAAATAAAATTCTTGTGTCTAGAAAAGATGGAGAAGGGTATCACAACAGGAAGTTTAAAGAAAAAGAAATTCAGATAGCCTATGAGCTCAGCAACACTCATAATGGGAGAAATGCAAATTAAGAATGGGAAAATTAGAGCATCAATGAGAATAATAGCTGCAAAGGATTAAAACACCACAGATATATTTAACTCCATGAGTCCATAATGATACTAAGAAAAAGTAAAAAAGGAATCAACCTCTCAATGGTTATCACTGGAAAACCCAATCATTATGAAAATGGTAAATGGTAGAAAAACAAGCATTTGTCCTGTCTTTCCTCAATGGTCTGTAAATAAATGGCAGATGAAATTTCCAGTTGTAGAAGTTTTTATACTAATAATGAAAACATTTTAATGAAATTTGAATATCAACATTTTATACCCTCAGTAAAATAGTAGATGCAGGTAGTAACTATGGATGGCAGCTAACATCTCCAAAGAAGGAGATGACCCCTGTGCCTCCTGGTGGAGGTGCATGACTTCACCTATGAAGTCATCTTGCCCAGAACTGGCAGCTGAATCACATGGAGCCATTGTTCTTAGGGAGCTCAGTGACGAGGGACATGCTATCTACAATGTCACAGGAATGAGATCAGCCACACTGAACTGAGGGACTGTTGGCAGGTTAAAAACCAGACTGCCTTCTACAAACAAATATCCAGGAAAATGATGCGCAGTGATGAGGAACTTATGATTCAAAATAGCGTTACTAGAAATCAGAGTCAGTTTAAATGGCTGGAACTCATTTCAATCTTGATTTATAGACAACGTGTAAGAAAAACTGTCAGCAATTTCAAAAATGACTAGATATTTAATGATGTTAAATAATTGTTAACATCTTTGGAATAACAGTGTCATTGCTATATTTACAAAAGGGATCTCACCTTTCAAAGATAACATTGAGATGCTTAAGGAGGAAGTGGTGCTATGACTGAGATTTTGCACCTGGGGGAGTTGGCTGATGTACACAAAACTGTTCAAGAGCTGGTGATTTCAAAAGTTGACTTCGTAGAACAAGGGATTTCATGACCTTGTTCTCTGTAATTTATGTTTTAGGTTTCCCACAGTAAAATTATAACAAAGAGAACTATTTCCTGGTGTAAAAGCATAGCACATCTGTGTGACAAAGTTTACCAAAATTACAATAATAGTTCTCTCTGGGTTATGGATGATTTTAACATTTTTTAAGTTGAACATTGGCAATGCTTCTTTGTTTAAACAATTGTGAAGCAAATATTGCAAAATCTTAGATTTTACCAAAGCCAGATGATAGGCATAAATGTATGCATTACATCTTTTTCCTTGATTTTTAAAATGTTATTTTATAATGTAATATTATCTAAATTAAAAATAAAATACCTATCCTGCTATCCCTGTCTGATGTTTACTTTAAATAATCTGTCTCCAAAATAATCTCTAGAGGCAAAATGTTGCAAATGATAAATAAACTTTAACCATAAACGTAAGAAATATTTTGAAACCATGTATGAACAATTGTGTAAGAGATCCCGGGAATCTGCCCTAAGGAAAGCTCACAAAAATACTAGCCAATCTATGTATCTTTACATATCTGATTTTAAAAGGATGAAAATATAACTTCTACTTCATTACATTGAAGGGATTTACATTCCAATGATTAGTAAAAAGTCTTAATCATTCAGTTAAAAAATACTTTAAGGGAAATAAAGCACCAAGGCCATTGGAATCATTCAGTTGAACACTATTATTTTGCAGATGGGAGGAAAGTGGCTTATTCGAACTCACGGAGATAACTGGGGTCAGCTGGCTAAAAACGAAGGTCCCTAATCCCCATTTCCCATCTTCCTAACTATGCTTTAAACACAGCATCTTACCAAGTGCTTCTCTGATCCTGGCAAAAATACAAGCCAGCATTATACCTAAGATCAGATAACAGAGAAGACAATATTTGTTAGTAGAAGCAGCTGTGGCTTGCGTGGAGGTGAGTTTTACATATGTAACTACACACACACACACACGCACGCACGCACACACACAATTTAGTATAGAAGCTTTAGATTCAAAGCAAAATGGAATTAAAAGTATGGAGTTCTCATACAACTGTGTGCTTCACCCTTCCCCTAAATACACAGAGGTCATACCCAGACCAAAGTGACACATTGGTTACAATCAATGAACTGTTCCAATGACATATCTCTGTCATCCAGAGTCCATAATTTGCAGTAGGGTTCTCTCTTGGTACTTAATATGCTAGTTTTTAAAAAACTATGTACAATGTACCCACCATGACAGTATCATACAGGAAGTTCCTTTGCCCTAAATCCCCAGACTGCGTTGTTCACTGCATTGTCCCTCACTCCAAATCCCTGTCAAACACTGCTCTTTTTACTTTCTCTGTAGTTTCATATATTCCAGAAGGTGTATTACTGGAATCTCATAGCGTGCAATCTTTACCTGTTGGCCTTTCTTCATTTAAATATATATTTAAGGTTCCTCCATGTATTTTCAAAGCTTGGTAGCTCATTTCTTTTTAGCACTGAGGATAGATAATTCATTGTCATGACATGTGACAGTTTGATCTTTCACCTAATGCAGGACATGCTAGTGAGTTCCAATTTGGGGCAATTGTGAATAAAGATGTTATAAACATCCATGTACAGGTGGTTGTTCTATTCCCTTGGGTAAATACCAAATACTGTAACTTGTATCATATGCGAAGTGTATATTTAGTTTTGTAAGAAATTGCCGAACTGCCTTCCGCTGTGGCTGTACAGAGAGATTTAACTTTTACAAACTGGCACTTAATTGGAAATCACACACTACCAATGAAAACATTTTTATATCATTTTTTATTTATTTTATTCAGAAATTTATTTGTTGAACAAACAAGCTTCTAATGAAATAATATAATATATATATATAAATTCTGAAAATTAGATTTATCCCCCAAGAGCCCCCCCAATTACCCACCCTTATCCCTCAATGAAAACATTTTTGTAGGCAGCATGTTGAAGTTGACATTCTGTGTCTCAAAGCCCCCATGTTTTACGTTCTGTAAGTTCAGGGAATTTTTCAATCTTCATTGTACTTCAGAATAGCACTGGCACATAGCAAATTCTCAGTGAATATTTGTTAAAATGAATAAACAGATTGAAGCAAAAACTCTCTCCCGCAGTTTCATAGCAGAGAATTCTTTGCTTGAACAGTGAAGTGAAAACTCATCCTTCGGGGCCATGTTGTGCGAAAAAAATTTATATTTTTAAACAAAAGACTCTCACTCAGTTAGACAAAGTCTTCACCCTATAACAGGTGTGAAGGGTTGGAACAGACAGAAAGAAAAGCAAAATCCCATCTCTTCTGTTACTCAGGGGCATGTGCTCACTGCATGGAATGAGGACAGAATCCTCCGCACTATTGAAATAGTTCCATCTTTCTTGCCATGCACGTACAGTTAAATTTGCATAAATTAAATGCACATAAGCTGAGACTCCAACATAATTGCAAAACCACTGCATTGGAAATAAGCCTTCATTGAAATCACATTAGAAACCAGAAAGATTAAATTAGATTTAGAAACATATTTAGCCCTATCAAGAGGTAGATTACAGAAAGTTTATAAAACAACATAGATATACAAAGCAGGACATAAAAGGCCTGGCCAAGGAATGAAACCACCTTGTCACCTCCACACAGAGAAAAGATGTTATCTAACTTTAAGCCATGGACTATCAGTCTCACAAAATGTCAAGCTTTTGTACTGCAAATGTAACATATCTTGCAAACAAGCAATGCATCTATTCATCTAGTTTCAGTTTCCTATACTATAAAAGAGGGAGACCAATACCTTCTGCATGTGGTTGTTGAAAGCAGAGAGTATATATGCTGGGTGTAACCTCTGGTTCTTAATTCTTGAATAAAAACAAAATTGTGCTAATAATTGCCTACACCTCGGTGTGAAGGATTGAGAATCTTTTTCAACTTGCAACCACTATACATTTGCTGATCCTAAATCTTTCCAAAACCTCATGCTTCCTAGTCATAGCACCAGAAAAGTTAGATTTTAATATTTATTAAGAACCACGTAGCCCCATGAATTACATAAATGTGCCTTAGATAGCTGGCTATTATTTTTCCTCTCACTCTTTTTACAAGGCAAATGTGAAGCTAAATTAGTCACTTATCATAAAGTTCTCTGAAAACATTAAAGCCCAGAGAAAGACTTGATAATTGTTCTTAGCCATCTGGCACCAAGTGATGCTCATGAACTTACATGAACCATTTGGTACAAATCCAAAAACGTCTATCTTAATTTTACATCTCACTGGAAAATCTGAGTTGAGAAATTTCTAAGAGGAGAAAAGGGTTTGTAAAAAGGAAAACAAATGGGCAAATTCTTGAACTCATTTATGTTAACACAGAAAAGCTTATAAAAACCCACCTCCATCACCCAGGTTTAACTAATTAACCCAAGACAACTTCTACTTCCTCCAAACATATGCACACACACACACACACACACATAAATAGATAGCATGCATCATATAAAATAACTGTGGTTGCTTTTCTAAGCCCTTCCATATGGTGAGAAATACATTAATGCCTCTTATGAGAAGAAGAGAGCCTGAGTGGCTATGGTATCTGAGCCAGCAAAAAGCAGACCTCTATATGCCTAGAGTGCTATAAAATCCTCTCTTTGGTCTCTATTAACCTCTGTTAGTAGATCACATCCTAATCATCCTACCCTAAAAGTAGAAGGAGCTTATAAATATAAACCATATCCATTTTTATGCCCAAATTTTTCAGAGGCTTCCCATCACCCTTGCAAGACAATCCCAAATTCTTAACACTGCTTAGAAGATCTTCCAAGACCTGGTCCTAGTCTAGCTCAGCAGCTCATCTTATACTGCTCCTGGCATGAGCTTGGTACGCACCAGTCCTGGTGGCTGCCACTCACCACCTGGACTCTGTATCTTGAACGCATTGGAAATTGAAGATGAGATCTTTGTCCCCCATTCTCTCAAAAAGAAATATAAAAACACAAGTGGGGGTGATCTGTGAGAGATTTAATCCACTGTTTTTTTTTCTTTTTCATGAGCAGATGGAATCAATTGCATCAGGGATATTCCAAAACTTAAGTATTTTTTTCTTTAAAAATAAATAAAAATGCATTCAATATGCTGGAAATATTTTCTAATATTTTTCCCATTCAAATTTCTCATTCTCTCCCCCCCACCCTGAATCTCAAACACATCACATCACATTTAACCCTACAATTTATATAAGTGGAACCTGGATGTTAATGTCACTACTGGAATCAACTGAACCATTCTCCTGAAGTCAGAATATTACTTATCTTTCAATGATTTTATGACAAGCTCCAGCTTCTGAAAATTACTGGATATTACTCTAAAAATAAAACATTAGAGATAATTACCCCTTAGAACAGAACAAATCATTACATTAATTTGAAAAGTTATCTTGGATTATGTGGGAGACAGAACTTATCCGAAAAAAAAAAAAGTTGCCAATGCAGATGAAAAAGCTTATTTCTGAGAAGAAATAGGAGAACAAAAAAATTCCTTCATGCTTTCTAAAATTCATTTTGCTGATGCTAATAATCAGTCCAATGCTCTAAAGTCCTGGGAGCCCTTGGAAAAAAATTTCAGAAAGCATATCACAAGAAAGAGGAAAAACATTCCGAGTGAGTAGAAGTCATCTGCTTAATTTTGGAAGATGAAATTTGGGGAATCTTTGGGAACTCAGTAAGAATAAGTTAATGGAGAAATAGGATTATTGTAATTCCAAGACAAAAATATAATTAAGCCTTATAGAAGTCAGCAGAATAATTAAAAGTAATTAGCAATAACAAAACCTAAGTTTGGGCTGGAACGGTGGCTCATGGGTTATGGTGCTTGCCCGGCATGCACAAAGACATGAGTTCAAACCCCAGCACCACGTACACAGGGAGTGTTAGAGCAATGAAAGCCACATGAAAAGCTAAAGTTGATTCTCTCTCTCTCTCTCTGTCCCATCTCTCTTAAAACAAACAAACAAACAAACAAAAAGCCTAAGTCCCATTCATATGTATTAACACTTTTCTTCTCCATAACAAATGTATTAAGAAAATTCCATTATAAATCTTTATCTCATATAGGGGGAAACTAGCAATTTATCCAACTGAGCAGTACTAGGGTTTGAGTTAAGGTGTCTTGATCCCAGAGTCCACGCTGATGACCATGTCACTGTGCTGAATCTCATGTCTTAAAGTCAGACACAAAGGGACACTATACCTTGCCACTGTTCCCAAAGTAGAGGTGGGTTAATAGCTCCTAATAATGCATGAGGAGAAACACAGAATATTGTATAAATGAGGAAAACTAAGTTCAAAGGTCTCCTTGTCTTACCTAAATGATTCATTATCACCTAATCTATAGCTGTCCTTAAAAGTAGCAGTGCCTAATTTGGCAAATAAGTTGGTGGGTGATAAGTGGTTGGGTAGCCCAAGTGCAAGACACAGCTGGGCAGCCCACACTTGAGGCCTCTATGAGGCTGAGGCTAAAAGGGGCTGGATGAAAGTGTAAGAGAAAGAGGTGTGAAGAACATTCCAGGCAAAAGACAGCACACATGGAAAAGCCAAGGGAGAGAGTGCTGTGTTCTCAGAGAACTTAAAGAAATGCATGAGACACATACAAGGATGGAATATTCCAAGAACGCAGAAAGGAAAAATACAGCAGGTCATACGGAGTCATGCAGACTATATTAAGGAGTTTCAACCAGTAAGTTCATTTTAGAGTCAAGGGGTGGCTTTCTCCCCCCACTTCTGTACAGAGAAGAGCCAAACAAAACAGAATGACATAAATGGATGCTAAGAGGAAGAGGATGAAACCAGAAAAACTGGAAGAAAGATTGTGTTAAAAGGAGAGGAGTTTTGCTCCACAAAAAAGCAATCCCAAACAGGGCAAGTCCACAGGATGAGCTCTAAGGGCCTGTGAGTGTTTTGTTAGGGCCAGCCAGCAAGAACCACTTGGTTGTTGTTCAGGACTTTTGTAAGCTGCTTGTTAGATCATTGGTAAATTGAAAGCAGCCACATTGGGAGTACTTACACCACAGGCATGCACAGATGCTATAAAACCAGGCTCTTCTCCCTGGAAACCTGGTCTACCAGCTCACTACTGCCTACACTCACGGAGTACTTATTATTTTTGTTGTTGGAGAGAAATCAATAACACAAAGGCCTTTCTTTTTGCCACTTCCCATGTCTGTATGGATTCTTCGCATTATAAAGTAAAATGCAAACCTGCAGTAACCAAACTCTTGTGCATTTTCTGCCCCCCCCCCGCGTGCTTCCGCTGAACCTATTCACAGTGAAGCTAAATAGGGAAATAGAGCAACCCTCTTATCCGTGAGTTTCTTTCTGCTTTCATGAAATAAAAGCAATACATTTGCTTAGGAAAGACATTTAATACTTGGTAGAAATTTCATCTGTGGATTTTAATACTGTCAAAGAAAATATCAGTGCCCAGAACATTCTTAAACCAAGTAATATTAGAAATTTTATATGATTGTTTCAAATCAAGTTTAAAACATGTTGTGGACTTGGGATGTATCTCAGTCGTACAGTACTTGTCTACTGTGTGCAAGACCCTGGATTCCATCCCCAACACAGAACAAAAAGTTATAATGATATATTCCTTTTAGTATCTGAAAAATAAATAACCAGTAAATTTCATTATTAATATTTATAGGCATCATCTCACAACAAACTCTACTTGATTATGACTTATCCCTATTTCACAGAAATTCAGGCTTATAGATTAAATAATTTGACCCAAGAATTCCCATCTACTGATCATAGAGAAAAAAGAATTAAATCCTATACATAACTAACTACTCACCATATATTCAAATATCAGTAGGCAACACTATGGACTGCAAAGTCAAAAGTCATTTGACTTACAATGTTAAAATTAGACATTATTAATGTTTAATAGAAGGCACACGTCCTGATTTACTCCCATTTTTCTATCATAGTAATTGACTGCTCTCAGTATCAGAGTGGATTAGTTGTCTTATTTCATTAGAAGCTCTCCTAAGTGGCTTACAATATACCAGCTCACCAAATTAGACAATGTTTTCTGGTCTTTCTAGAAAACATACCAACTGGTGCCCATGCTATAACAAACAGGAAGCTACTAAACTGGGCTCTACAGCCACACCTTTGTAACCCCATCCATTGCCCTCTTTGTTCTCAAGCCTATTTATTGCAGATGTTCTTGTTTATCCAAGCAGCTCGCTCTTTCTACACTGACTATAAATACTATGTAATTCAATAAAGTATATGAACTAAATCCGTTTCCATGAAATGTGAGTTGAAAAGTAGTGATAGAAACACTACTATAAATAGCAGAAAATATTAACTTGCATGAAGGATTCATCTCAAAGGAGAGAAGGAGTTTTCACATGGCCTTAGTTGCTCCAACACTCAGTTGTGTACGTGGTGCTGGGGTTTGAACCCGGGTCCTCGTGCTTACCAGGCAAGCGCCGAAACCGCTGAGCCACCGCTCCAGCCCGGGACTGACTTTGAGAGAAGGAGTTAAGACCAAGAATATGAGAGAAACAAAGATGAAGCAGCTGTGGTTGACTTGAGGGGTGCTTGGGAGGATAGCTCCATAGAAGATGCCTTTGGCTTAACTTCGAAGATTCACTATCATTTTGGAAAATGAAAATCATACAAATTTAAATTAATAGGACCAAACGCAGACCATTTGTAGACTCTAATAAATAAAGGGACAAGAAGCATATTTTATAGATAAATATTAAATTGGAAAGGAATAATAAATGAAAGGAGAAGTGTCAGTCTTGGTAACTCTGGTCTGAGGTAAACTGCTTGGGGAATACATGGGTCTTTTTATAATTTATGTAAAATGTGCTGTTATTTGCATTTTTCTAGGGAGATGCACAGCTTTGATCCAAAAATCAAAGAACTGCTAACCAACAGACTTATTCCAAGGTACATTGATGTGCTAATAATGTAGTTACTGTTTCTTAGAATGAAAAGTATTAGAAGCTATTTGAAACTGTAAACCTATTTGCTTTTAAATATTGATTAAAAAAATCAGAAGTAATAGATGGTGATTTAGAAAGGCAGAAAAATAATGCCAGACCAAAAGAAAAATATAAAATCCCTAAGTGGACTGGCTATATACCATATTTGGAAAAACTTTTGATTAGACCTTAGCCTGTTGTCAAGGACTCCACCGTAGAGAACAAACATTCACAGGAAGAAATATGTTCTGTAATCAAACAACAAGAAAGCAATAGGATGCACATTTTCTTCAAGAAAAGTGGCTAACAATTCTTTCCGGGGTAAAGTATTTGCCTTTCACTCTTAATATATTGAAAACATTATAATAAAGCATCACTTAGCCATTGAACAAATTGAAGATAAATGTCAGTGTTGTATTTTCATATACTTAACATCACTATAAGAGGGACTAATTTTGTGAATTTATCAGCAGGCAAGAAAGAGTAGTAGTTGTATCTGTCTCCCAAAGACATTTATGTGATTCATTTGTCCATTTTAATATGCCCTGAAATTCTGTTGTTATGAGTGTTCCCCCACGTGGTGAGTGGTTAAATATAGATCATTAGTCAGTGCATGTTTAATTATATATCAGTATTTCTTGAAGATTAAAAATGTCTGCTGTTCAATTATCCCCACATAACAGGCCCTATTTTCTACCCATTCAGCTGAGAACAATGCAGTTACAAAACAGATTGTTCTTGATTTAAATCTGTATGATGGTGTTGCAGGGAACTGATTTCAAAGGAGAAAAAACACACCTGCTCACCTGCTTCCTAACTGGAAGCACCAGTTACATCTTCCTGGATGCATGTGAATGCCGGAGCACAGCAGTTGGGTCAGCCCTCTCTCCTTCACTACTTTAGCAAAACAATCCTGGATTTCACACAGCTAGCCTTGCAAGTTCAGGTCAAGCAAAATGGCTCAATTTCCCATTTAGATGATCTGAATTCTAATGTCTAGATCCTGTCCCTACACATATCCTCAGAGACATGTGATGAGTCATCCCATGTAGTGACCAACAGGACAGCATTCTGCCAAATCATTGCACAAGGACAGCTCATCCCTTCAAAGGGAGAGAAAATGATGGTGTTTAAGTCTTGAATTTAAGACAAAAGAACAATTTAAAATATGTAAGTGGCGCTTGGAATAATTTACTTGATTACATGAACTAAGTATTTTCCTTCATGTTTTTGTAATGAACCTGGCCATGAAAAACAAATTTACGTCTCTGTCTGTGTCATTATGAGTTGAGCTCATTTGGTTAGGAAATCCTACAGTTTAATTGCTTGATTTAAATTTGGCTAGTCGAATGCATACTGAAACATTACTCTTTTAATTATGTTAATTTATAACTGAAAAGCTAAATTTACAAAGGCAATAACATTAATTATTTACTTGCCCATTAAAATTGAATATATATTACCAAGCTAATTGGCTTCATAAGTCTGCCAAAAAAATTAAAAACAAGTTTGTTGTCTGATTTACACGGACAGGGCACACAATCTCAATAGGATACTTGTTTTTCACTGGGTTACGTGAAAATATGTGTAAAGTACTTTTCTTATCATGAGATACTCCATATATCTTCTTCATTCCTTCTTTGGTTAAAAAACATTTTAAAGAAGAAAGGAAGGAATAAAATAAGCAACATTTATTCAGGTTTTTTTCTGCATCATGTTTTATATATTTTATCTCATTTATTCCTGAACTAAATAAAACACTACCATTTTGTCTTTTTAAAGATGAGGAAATCAGAGTTTAGACAGATTTAAACACACGCCAAAGTAAATTGCAAAACAACCAGTGAAATTCAGGACATCCTCTAGAAAGGCTGAGGATCTTACCATTTATGTGACACTGTTTTAATACTGTTATAAAAACAGTATTAACAACAGATTGGACAATGGCTAACTCATGACTCCTTAAGGAAAATGCTTGCTTGGATGTCAACCTCAAACTGTTGAATAAAAATTTTATTCATAGCCCCATTTGGATATTGGCATTTTAAAATAAAAGCCCTTAGAACACAACCAAAAGTATAGAATTCGCAGATCAGTGTGTACCCTTAGGACCTAAATCCAGAATAACAGAAGGAAAAGAATTCAGCAAATACAAGTAAACTTCATCTTTTAAGTGATTTAATGTTAGGCAAGTTCCTCTTAGATTGTAACTCAACAAGAGAGCTTAGAAATTATAATGCCCTGATTACCATACTCTTGGGCATACTGTGAAGATCAAATTTGTAAGGGGATAGGAAGACCTATGAAAATGATCAGACTTTATGTAAATGTAACTTAATAGAGTAAGACTAACACTCTTTGCCACCTAAACAATTCCCAGGGAATTTACCCTGAATTACTGTGCAGGCTACAATTTAGCTACATTCTCATGTAATCTGAAATGCTTATAAAATTTCTCTAGCTGATTAATATGGGACATTAACAGAGACAACTGGTAAGAAGTTTTTAATATTCAATAAATTATTCTGAAATGAGAATGCTTTCCAAAGGGTCTGGGTCATTGGATTCATTAATATTTTAAGCAAGTTTTCCTATACACAGGAAAAAACAAAATATTAAGCATGTATTTATGCAGATACACTTTAAATAATACAACTAAATTGTTAATCCTTGTGAAGCAATTAGGGCCACATTAATATGTAATGAAAAGCAAATTTGTGCATTTTCTAAGAAAGATTCAAATTATACTTTGTCTGTCTGAAAGCCCACTGGGAAGTAAAATAATATTCCACCTTAGGTGACTCCAAGTAACCTATCTAAACGGGACTTGGTAATGCTAGAGATTTTAAGTTATTTAAACCTAATATCACAATAAATTATCTTCCTGGATTGCCTTGAAACATTACCTGTTTTGCTGGAGGATTGGGGGCTGAAACCAACAAATTAGGTTTAAATTATACTTTGGTTACTTTTCTATGTGACATTTAAGCAACATTTAGTCTATTTGTCTTTGGGAAGATATACGCCATTTTTAAAGAGAGAAAAGACCATATATATTTTTCTATCACTTAGTATCATGAAAACTAAAATATTTAATTTTCATTATATATTAAACTTAAAAGAAATATAGACATGAATGAATATAACTAGCATGTTAAGTCCTAAAAAAATTTTCTTATCCTGAGATCTCCTATGACAGATTTCTTTGTAGCATTGGAATAATTCATTAGCACTGCCTACATTGTAATAACATCACTCAGCATCAGAACAGGACAGGACCCTCTATGTGACATTATTTTGTTTTTATTTATGAAGCCCAGGGTATAAGTGGGGCTTAGATATTACTTTTTATAAAACCCCTGAAAATTATTCTGATATCATGGTATTCTGAATTTGACATAACAGTGAGACCTTGAAATTCAGATAGAAGCAGTTAAAATTTACCAAATCAAGAATATCCAATCCAATTCATGAATCTTGTACATAGATTACTGTCAAGAATTGCAGAAAAACCTTCTGATGAATTAGAGTCGAGGCAAGCAGGTGGCTTTGGGGTAAACTACTTAATCATATTTTACTTGTGAAAACATGTTTGAGCCTTGGTGAGAAAAATATCTCATTTAATCCAACGTGATTTTGTCTCCTTTGAAGTATGAGTTTTTGAAAGAGGAGAGTATAAAAGGAAAAATAAATATTGACATCAGTGGTCTTTTATTGAGCTCCTGAAGGAAATGGTATTTAAAAGCATGTGTGATTCTCTATATAAACTCAAATTGCTTTCTTAAACAGATAGGCCAGATGCTCTGTGACACTAGATAAAGCACCAGGTCGCAGAGAAGCCACAGAATTCTGTGTTTTGCTACTACTCCAGCAAACATCAACCTCAGTTTACATGTGACATGTGAGAAATTTCTCAGGAAAAGCAAAGACCTGGATACACACATCAGCTGCGTTGAGTGAACCAACCTAGTGCGCAGAAGTACATCACTGAAGGGGAAGGAAAACGTTTGCGCAACAGCTATTTTAAATATGGAGAACTCAAAAACCATAAAAGAATTCTTTAGAAATGTTGGCAAATTCTAGGCAATCATCTAAACCACATCCTTCCCAGCATATTCTCCCATGTGAAAGGATAGCCAAAGATTCTGTATTTACATCTAGAGGACAAGTTCATCACTAGATGGGTTATTACAGTCCACTGAATGGAAGCTAGGCGAAAATGGAAGGGATGTCAAATGTTTTGCTCGTTAGCAACCCTCTAATTTTCTTCTACTTTAGACTACAAAGCAACTATCTAAAAACATACCCAATGAATTTCTTTAAAATTCTGGCACTGGGAAAAAAAAGGAATCAGAAACTTTTTTTATTTCTATAATATTTATTCCACAAATATTTATGGAATGTGGACAGGGCTATTCAAAGTTCTAGTAATGCCACAGCCTGAAAGAATGATAAAGGTAGCTGCGGAATTGCAACTCTTCTTGCTTTTTACTACAGACACCATTTCACTCAGAGAGGGCAGGAGAAAGCTGGAGAGCGTGTAGGTACATCTTTCTATGTACTAGACACTGTCACCTAATCAGAGAATTTGTGATTTGGCTCTGAGATTTTCTTCAGATTTCTTATCATCTATTACATTTTTTACTTGAATTTTAAGAAGTCTCTAAGACACGGGATTTCCCTGCAGTTTGAGTTGCAGCCAGAAGCTACGTTGTCTTGTAGTAAATATAAAGAACTGGTGAAAATGCTATGTAATTTAAGCTCTGAAAGCACATTTTCAGAAACAGCACAATGGTAGTCTTCCAAAACCTTCATTTTCAAATATAAAACGCATAGACATCCATAAATAAATCAAAGGAGCAATGAGAATTCATTAGGAAAACTTCTCTGGTTAAAGCAAAGGTGTATTTCCTTACTCTTTGTGTTGCTTCTTGCTAAATGATATTGGCTCTGCCAGGTGCACAGCTGTCCCTGACCCCTCACATTTTCCTAGTAGACACATGGTTCACTAATGAGGTAAGGAGCTGACCAGAAATCTGAGATGTTCCTGCATGTACAGAAGCAAGTTCCCTCCTGGGCTGCCCTAAAGTGATTAGCTAAAGATGACACATGGCAGCATCTTCGGAACCTGTTGAACTGAATCCTCAGCAGGTAGACAGCCTCTCAGCTTCATTTTTCTGATGCAGTTAGACTCTGAATGCCTCAGTCTCAGGCTGTCCAGGCTGTTGTGACAGCGCATCACAGGTTGGGTGACTTCAGCAACAGGAATTGATTCTTCACCAATCCCATACAAGGGCTTCACTATCACAACCCACTAACTCCTCCAAGGCTTCTGAATACCATCCATTGGGAATTTAGCCTTCCACATATGAATATCAGGAGCATGGGTCCATTCAGCACTACTTCTAAGCTCCAGGTACTTCTAAGCTCACAGTTGTGTTGGTTTCTGCCTTATTAAGTAGTTTGTATACTTCTTTTAAAAAAAAAGTATTCAGAAGCGACACAGCAATATCTATGTTCATAGCAGCTCAATTTACAATAGCTAAATCATGGAAACAACCCAGATGTCCCTCACTGGATGAATGGATCCAAAAACTGTGGCACATATATACTATGGAATTTTACTCAGCAATTAGAAACAATGATATTGCAGCCTTTGAAGGTAAATGGATGGCTATGGAAGAAATTATGCTGAGTGAAATCAGCATAACCCAGAGAACCAGGGGTTGAATGTCTTCACTCATCTGTGGAGGCTGGAGCTAGACCCTGGCCATGGAGAAAGGAGATCTAGTATCATGTTTTAAATCTGGATAAGGTGTAATGTTATACAACCTAATACATTTTTGGAGATGTTTTGGGAAGGGGGGAGGAGGGATAAGGGTGGGTAATTGGGGGGAGGCTCTTGGGGGTAAATCTAATTTTCAGAA
>PVKS010019883.1:0-37715 GCA_004027875.1 Aplodontia rufa | reverse complement strand
TCTCTCTCTCTCTCTTTCTCTTTCTTGCTCTCTCTTTTTAAACAGAGAGGGACAGTGAGAGAGAGAAAGAAAGAATCAATTTTATTCAGTTTTTCATGTGGCTTTCATTGCTCTGAGACTTTGTTGTGTATGTGGTGCTGGGATTTGAACTTGCATACTTTCACATGCTGGGCAAGCACCGTAACCTCTGAGTCACCACTCCAGCCCCTGTCCCTCTCTCTTTTAAAAACAATAAAAAATAAAAAATAAAGAACACCTACGGATTAGTAAGAAAATGGTGCATTACCCAGTAGAAAAAAGGGGAGATTATATAAACATGTCATAGTAAAAGGAAACAAGAATGTTCACTAAACCTGGAAAAAGATGCTTAACCTTAATTATAATTAGGCATGTAAATTAAAATCTTAGGATACTATTTCTTACATTAGATTGGGAAAAATGAAAAAGTCTGACATTACCAACTGTTGGCGAGAATGTTTGGTGATGAAACTTTTTTATACAGTTGGTGGGATGGGAGTATTGAAATAATTGATTTGGAGAACAGTTTGGCACTCTCTAGTTAAGGTGAAGATGTGCACACTGTTAGGACTTGGAAGTTTTGCTCCTTGGAGAAGATGTTACACATGCACAAGGAGATAGTGTTCGTTGCGATACAGAATGGAAAACAGCTTCAATTTTTATCAACAGGAGAATGGATAAATTGTGGCACGTTTACACAGTGGCACACTATATAACAACTAAAATGAATGAAGTGGAACCACCTATCTATAGAGTTAAAGCTTGTAAATATCACAAAAAGCAAGTTGAAGAATAAACAGTATGAAACTATTTATGTAATACATAATACTGTATATCTTCATGAATATCCAACATGCTCTAAATGAAAAAAGACATAAAGTGGGAATGATAAACTCCAGTTCTAGAATAGTGATAATTTGCAAGGATGGGATGTGTTAGAGGGAGTGGGGGCAGCAATTGTGTAACTGCATTCATAATTCATTCTTTTTAAAATTGAGTCAAAATACTGATGGATAGTAGGTGTGTGGTGTTTGCTGTATTTTTCAGTGTTTGGTTGATTGCTTGAAAAATTTATAATAAAATTCAATCAGTTTAAACTGTTTATAACCACAGTACAGAAACACTCAAAGCAGTAAACTAATATTGTAACTATTGAACATTCATAATGATTTAGGCACAGAACTAAGTACTAGATATTCAGTGGTGAGCAACACATACAAAGGTACTACCTACAGGTTGAGGGAGGCAAATGATAGATAAGTTCATAAATAGAATAATTACCTGAATAAGTGCTACTAGGGAAATAAAGTGGACGGTGAAATACAGAGTGATTTGTAGAGACTATTTTAAATAGAGTGATCAGGGGAGGCTTCATAGAGGAGGTGATATTTGAGCTGAATGAAACTTGAATGAGTTATGCAGAAAGCTGGGGGTAGGGGCCTGGGTTTGTAGCTTAGTGAAAGAGAGAGTGCTTAGCATGCACACAGTCCTGGGTTCAATGCCCTGCATCACACGTGCGCGCTCACACACACACACACACACACACACGCAAAATTGGGGGTAGAACATTCCAACAAAGGCACAGATTTAAAAGCAGGCCGGGGCTTGGAGTGTTCCCAGGAACAGAAAGGATATTAGTGTGTTTGGAGTGTAGTAAGTGAGGAATAAGTTAGAGGGAGATGGGGTTAGAGGGATTTGTGAGATGTAGGTCATGTAGAGCCTTGTTGCCATGGTAAGGAGCTTGGATTTCATTGAAAGAGCAATGAGAAACTATTAAAGAGTTTTAAGTAGAAGGATGACTTCTTAGGATTTGTGTTTTAAAAAAGATTATTCTGGCTGCTATGTGGATTATAAAGAGGCAGAAGTGAGGGGCTGGAGTGGTAGCTCAGTGGTTCCAGTGCTTGCTTGGTTGTGTGCAAGGACGTGGATTCGAACCCCAGCACCACGTACACAACTAAGTGTTGGAGCAATGAAAGCCACACGAAAAATGAAATAAAATTGATTCTCTTTCTCTCTCTCATTGTCCCTTTCAAAAAACAAAAACAGAAAAAAAAAAACAACCCCAAAACAGGCAGAAGTGAAATCCGAAAGACCATTGGGGAGGATGCTATAGTAGTATGGATAAGAGAATATATAAAATATATATAATCTTGTAGGCCTTAATAGATTTCATGGGGTGGGGGAGAGAATGGAAAACCAACGACTAGACACAGGGTTGAGTGCTGGGGCACTTAGACATTTGGAAGTTGAGCAGAGGAGAAAGAGCTAGCAAAGGCACCGAGGAGCGGCCTCTGGGGCATGAAATCCAAGATAGTATCCGGTGGTGTCCTAGAAGCCAGGGGAGAAGAACTTAACAGTGGGGTGTGCTCAGCTGTGTCCAGTCTTTTGACAAGTTGAATAAGATGAGGGTAGATTTGTGACCTATGGATTTAGCAAGGTGCAGGTTGTTGATCTTGATAATAACAGTGAAGTGGTGGACATGGAGGCTAGATCAGAGTGGATTTATAAGTAAATTTATGTGTCTGCCTAGCATAGCCCCTGGGTTCAATCCTCAGCCCCACAGGAAAGAAAGAAAGAAGAAAAGAGAGAGAGAAACAAGGAGGGAAGAAAAGATAATATAAGTGGATTTGTGGTGAGGAAGAAGAAAGAACTGTTGATAACTTTTAAAAATATTTTTTCTTGGCTGGAGAAAAGGGAGGAGCAGAGAAATCGATAATAGAGATAGTGTTCTTAGAATTTAGAGTAGAAAGGTCACTTATGGTTAAGGAAGGCATTCTTTTTAAAGATTGTGAGCCTTGAGCTATGCTTTTTGGTATAGGATGAATTTGGATCAAAAAAGGGGAATTAGACCGAGGCATGGTGGCATGAGCCTGTAGTTCCAGCAACTCTGGAAGGAGGAGGGAGGATCTCAAGTTTGAGGCCAGTCTTAGCAACTTAGCCAGGCTCTGTCTCAAAATAAAAACTAAAAAGGACAGGGGATATAGCTCATCGGTAAAGCCATCCTGGGTTCAATCCCCAGTATGTACATACATTCATTTGAGATTATGCAGGTGTTAAAAGAATAAGTAAGATCTCTATGAAGTGTTAAGGACTGATTTAGGTGGGAAAAAGCAAAGTGGGAACAATGTATGTTTTAAGCTATTTTTGTGTAAAAAGAAGGGGATATAAAAATAGTTGAATATATTTGCTTATTTTTGCAAAACATACATGGAACTGACAAACTAGAAACTAATGAAAGGTGGGAAGTAGAAATGCAGTAAAGGGGAATGGGTTTGGGAATAGGACTTCTGAGAATTTTTCATAAAGTTTGACTTTTGAGCAATGAATATTTTACATACTCAGATAAAATTTAATAATAAAGCAAATCTTGAAACTAAATACAAACAGAATTAAAAGGACCTAACTATATCTAATTGATAACATATATAGAAAAATTAATGTAAATAGCATTTGAATACAGTACTGTTTCTTTAGTAGATTATGTGCTAAGGACAAAAACAACAACAAAAATCCTACAAATGTTTTAATTAGGTTTATCATTAGTAGAAATGTTAATCTAATTCTGATTTTTTTAAGGATAAAACAAATAAGCAAATATGTAAATGTTACTAGGAACAAGGAATTTTACTATAAGAGATGCAAATATTAAAAAACAAGGTAAAGGGAAACTCTGTAATAGTAAATTTGAATTGGAAATTTCAATATGACATCATGATTTTTAAAATTCCTGGCTAGAACACTAACAGGTGAACATTGTATATGCCTCAGTATGTCCATACAGTGGCTTCTAAATTACTTCATGCACCTTGAAGAAGTGACTAATCATTCCAAGTCTGTGCCAAGGAAAGTCCAGTATCCTCACCGGGTACAAGGTCATGTCAGAACAACACAGGCACCTGTTTGAAGGAATTTCCACCTGCTAAATTTGTGACAAAACATCAAAGAGAATAAGAATGGTAACAGATTTTGGCAGAGGAGATTAAAAAAGAAAAATCCATACCTTTTCTCCTGCTAGAAAAAATACAGTAACTTATGTGTTATGTTTCTGCTCAGGGAAGCCCATTAGTTATTCAGTACCCATGTTCTTTTGGAGGACTGGTTACTTAAGTAACCTCTGCCTGTCATGTACCAAAATTTCAGGCTCTGATAGAAGGAAAGCTTATTTTCACCACAAATCACAATTTTTTGTGTTTTGTTTTGTTTTTTAATAGAGAGAAGAAGAGGGGCTGGAGTGGTGGCTCAGCAGTTAAAGTGCTTGCCTGGCATGCATAAGGATCTGGATTCAAACCCCAGTACCACATACACAACTTAAGTGTCAAAGAAACAAAAATCAGATGAATAAATGAAATTAATTCTTTCTCTCCCTCCCTCACTCTTTAATAAAAGAAAAAGGAAGCAAATGAGAGAGAAAGAAGCAATTTTATTTTTTTTTTCATCTGATTTTTGTTTTTCAGACACTTAGTTATGTATGTGGCCCCAGCACCATATACGCAACTAAGTGCATGCCAGGCAAGCACTCTACCACCAAGCTACCACTCCATCCCCAGATCACATAGTTTATAAGCAAAGTCTAAGCATAGGAAATCAATCACTTTGTTAGTCAGGGAATGAAGAAAAGTCACTTTCCAGATGCCAACCAAAGGCTGATCTTGGAAGTAGGACCTTTTGAAGACTGCAGTTTCAGATCTGCTGTATTAACTCTTCTGTGCACATACTAACCACACATAGGCGAAGATAAAAATAATACAGAACGAGAAATGAAACCCTCAGTCTAAAGGGGTTAGGTAGCTCTTTGTATTTATGTCAGAGATTATGACAATGGGTGAACTGATGTAATTTCAGTCCCTAAACAGTTATTGAAGCATTAGTCATATAGAGATAAATAAGACAGTCCTGTTTGTCACAGAACTCAAGTCTAAGAGGAGCAGATAATAATAAAAAATAATCAGAACAGTGTAATAAGAATTATAATAAAGGCAAAATACAAAGTGGTAAGGAACCTTTTTTTTTTTTTTGTTGGAAGTATGGAAGAGGGAAGAGATATTGAAGTTTGACCTGTACTTTGAAAGATAGTGTCCAGTCAGGCCTGGTGGCACAGGCCTATAATCCCAGCAACTCAGGAGGCTAAGGTAGTAGAATCACAAATTCCAAGCCAGCCTCAGCCAGCCCTAAGCAACTTAGCAAGACTCCGTCTCAAAATAAAAAGGGCTGGTGATGGAGCTGAGTGGTAGAGCTCCACTGGGTTCAATACCTTAGAGACAGAATTGAAAGTAAATGATGGAAGTAAATAAAAAATGACACACCTAAGATATGAACCCAGGTCTAGCTCACTTCAGAACCATCTTTTATCTTTTTCTCTGTCTACTTTTTTTTTTTTAAAGAGAGAAGGACAGTGAGAGATAGAGAGAGAGAGAGACAGAGAGACAGAGAGAATCAATTTTTATTGAGCTTTTCACATGGCTTTTGTTGCTCTAAGGCTTAGTTGTGTACGTGGGTGCTGGGGTTTGAACCCATGTACTCACACATGTCAGGTAAGTGCCAGAACCGCTGAGCCATTGCTCCAGTCCCCGTCTACTTCTTTTTTCATAAGAAAAGACATTTCTAGTAAAAGATGGGCTAAGCTGTATAAATGAGTCTTTCTGTTAAAAGCAACGAAGTATTGAATAAAAACATTGAAAAGTAAATGAAGTAGAAATGAAATTGGATACTCAGATAAACTAAACATTGCACTTAGAAGATTTGTTCTAAGTGAACTTGAACTTTGTTTTTGGCAGCTCAACAAGGTGGTGCAAGGGGTTTAGAAATAAGAGCAAAGCCTAAGACTTGCATGCAATAGAAAATCAGCTTCGCCATCAAGTGTACTTCAGATTTTGACACACTAAGGGTTAGGATTAATTAGAAGTAAACCTCTCCTATCCCCCCAAAGGTCCTTGAGAAGTTAAAAGGGTCACTTGGCTCTTAAGGTAGTGGCTCAGTGATTATAGCGCTTGCCTGGCATGTGCAGGTACACGGGGTTCAAACCCCGTGTATTCAATTGTCAGAGCAACAAAGGCCATGTGAAAAACGCAATAAAAATTGATTCTCTGTCTTCGTCTCTCTCTCTGTCCTTTTCTCTTTAAAAAAAAAAGTTATGCAGCCCAAATTCATACAATTTAAACCCTCAAGCCATGAATTTCTTTTAAATTGGTCCCTCTGTCCTTGGTGGAAACAAATGCAGATCACTCTGCTGTGTAAGTGCTGTAATGCTCCCCGACTGAGCCTTCATTCTCCTTTTCCTGATTTGGCTATCCGCAGATCACAGAAGCTCTCACTGTCTCTTAGTATAGCCCCTCTCCAGGCTTCTTTCTAGCTTGGTGGTTTCCTTTGGTGGTTTCTTTTCCTTTCTTGCTATAGGAGAAAACCAAATTATCTTGAATTGGAGATAGGAGGCGTGTTTGTTTCTCCCTCACTAAAAAAATATTAAGTAGTTTCACTTTAAATTGTGCTGCTGAAGGTATGCAGCAGCTTCTGGGAATAAACAGTTTATTGTCTTGGAAAGTGTGGCTTCTAAGGCTAAATTAGAGTATAGGCACAGCATGTTGCATTTCTATTGACCCTCCTGCAGTCTTCAACCCTGCCTTCTCCTGTTCATTCTTCATGTTGCAGTGCGGGTTTCACTTCGGTGAAGCTTTTCCCATCCATTCTATTTCCATTGTGCTTACTTTCTTTCTAACTCTACAACACTTACTGCCTTTTACTACTCCTTTGGCCTTGAGTGTATGTTACTTGATAACTATTTGATATCTTCTCACAGGAAATGACTCATCCTTTCCCCTGGATTCTGTGTTCTACAGCTCAGCCACTGAGTCTTAGAGATTTGTGCATTCCCTCATAATGTCTCTCAGAGCGTCTTGCATCATATGCCATTACCAGAATGGACTGATTCAGTGTTCTTTTTTTGTTTGTTTGTTTGTATGCTTTGTTTGAGGGGGGCAGCAATATGGGGATTGAACCCAGGGACTTTTAACCATTGAGCCACATCCCGAGCCCTTTTTATTTTGAGACAGGATCCTGCTAAGTTTCAGAGCCTGGCTTTGAACTTGTGATCCACCTGCCTCAGCCACTGGAGTCACTGGGATTACGGTGTATGCCACTGTGCCTGACTCTGATTCAGTACTTGATTGTTCTAAACAGTTTGAGGAGTTTAGAGTCCTTGTAGGAACCTACAGTCTCAGGTACAGATAGATATGGAGAGACCTTACACAGAGTTGTGCATAAACCAGTAAATATATTCTCTGGGGAGGCATAGGGTAAAAGGTCAGATTCCTAAGAGAGAAGATGGTGGGAAGAAGCTCCTGGTTTAATGTGATTGTTTTCATTAAAATACCTTCTTGTTTCTTTGTTCTATGTTCACAGAACCCTGCCATCAGCATCACTGAAAATGTGCTGCATTTCAAAGGTCAGTCAGTGTCTGGGTAAGAGCTCCCAGCCTTCTACATGGTAAAGGAGGCTTGGTAGTGTTTTCCCTTTATTTTTTTAGATTTGTTTTATTAAATTTTTATTGATGTTCAGCCCTTGGTGCTCTGGGTAAATTAGATTGTTTTGAATATACAACTAGAAAAAAAATCAAAGAATTTGTTTAAAACCCTACTTCCCCCTTAGAAAGGTCACAGATACAGTGGGGAAACAAAACAAAATAAATCAGAATCTTGGGTTAGGAATCAGGACGTCAGTCTTCTAACTAATTCTGCCACTACTTTGAACAAGTTACTGACTTCCTAGGATCTGTAAAATGAAGGTGTTGGGTTAGAATCTGTCCTTCTAATCTGGCACCTAAAATAATGTCCACAGGACCCTCAGTCACTTGTGGACCCAGACTGAGAAACATTTGAAAAATCAAGTATGGTTATTTTAAGTGATATTTGGCTGCCCTGCGTCTGTGATCATAGACATAAATAAAAACAGCCTCTAAAACATAGCAGTACTGATTACAAGATGCCCATCTAGATGATCTAGAAAGTGCTAGCTTTTTTTTTTAACGATTATAATAAAAATAAAAAATAAAAGTTTTTTTCTTTTAAGAGAAAGGGAGAGACAGAAAAAGAGAGAATCAATTCTACTTATTTTTCATATGGATTTTTGTTTCTTCAACACTTAGTTGTATATGTGGTGCTGGGGTCAAACCCGCGTACTTGTGCATGCCAGGCAAGTGCTCCTACCGCTGAGCCACCGCTCCAGCCCCAAGATTGCGCTCTTATGTTTAAGACTTTTCCATCTCTGACAGTCTCTGATTCTTAGGACCTATATCCATCTTTTTTCTCCTCAGTGCCTCAGCTGGTTTACTGCTTTGCCTGAGAGTGTGGGTCTGCATTCACTGTCACTCAGTGGGTGGGTTTTCCCTGTTTCCTCCCTGCTTTTGGTTCCTGGTATTATTGGAGAGAGAAGAGTAACTGCTTTATGTGGGCATTCTCTTATCTTAACATAGTCTCACGAAAGTACAACCTGCCTTTTGTATCTGCTTTTCAAGATCAAAGTAGTGGTGGTAGCATCTCAGACATTTTGGGAGTTAAATAAAGTTAAAAGAAAGTTCAGGGCCAGGGGATGCAGGTCAGTGATAGAGTGCTTGACTAGCATGCATGAGGAGGTCCTAGATTCAACCTCCTGTTCTGTTTAAAAAACAAAAAAAGGAAAGGAAGTTTAAATGATCATAGTGTAATCCACTTAGAGCTTAAAGACTATCTTACCTTTAAGGAATTTATACTCTTAGAGTATAACAGCCACCTATAGCAAATATTAGGTCTCTATAAATAGAGAATCCCAGGAGGGAATCAAGTGATAGACAGAGCGCAAGGTAGAGGGGAAGAGATGTCCAGTGCAGCTGCTGGGGCCAGCACTCACTTGGCACCTAGGCATGATGCCTGCGTGATTTGGGAAAGGAGCCTGCACAGGACTGGAAGGATGGTCAATCCAGGGACCTTCGGTTCTGCATGTCCTCCATGAACCAAGAAAGGTTGTCTTTCTTTTTTGGTTCCATTTGGAATATATTAAATAAATTAGCTTTTCCCTTCATTCTCAGTCCCTGGTAGGGAGGTTTTATTTCTTTTTTATTTGTTTTTCAATTTTATTTATTTTTTCATCTGGCTTTTGTTTCTCTGACACTTAGTTGTGTATGTGGTGCTGGTGTTTGAACCTAGTTCCTCGCACATGCCAGGCAAGCACTCCAACTGCTGAGCCACCGCTCCAGCCCAGGAGGTTTTAGTTTTAGTTTCAGAGCTATCTTTGAGACAGCATTTTCACATACAACTTTCCTTAACCATAGTTAAGATGGTACATCTACTTGATTTTTCTCTACTCTGGATTTAGAGCTAGAGTAAATGAAAAGTTAAATTTATTGTCCATGTGACACCTTTGGCATTGCTTTTTATGTTGTTTTTCTTGTCTGTTATTCATAGTGGGCATCATCTAGGCTGCGCTGGCAGATTAAGTAAATGGTCAGAGGACATTTGGAGATAAACTTTTGTCCAAGATTTGGCTTATCTAGCTGTTGAGTAACCCACAAGCTCCCACATATTTTGACAAGACCCATTAATATTTGTATACTTATGGGAAAGAACTATTCCAAACTGACTTCTGGATGGCCTCACTCTGCTTACGTTCAGAGGACTCACATTTCTTTCTTTATAGCTCAGGGACATGGTGCCAAAGGAGACAATGTCTATGAATTTCACCTGGAGTTCTTAGATCTTGTGAAGCCTGAGGTATGTTCTTTCCTTTCTCACTTCCTTTTGCCTTTTAAGGAAATGATTATTAGTAGTTTAGTGAACTGAGGGGTAGGGGTTTTGAGAGAGAAGTTAAGAACTAGAGGGGAATGATACAGTTATTTTATTTGGAACAGAGCACCTGTTTTAGCTGCTGAGGAATAACAAGTTAGATAATCTAAGTTGAATCTGGGCTTTACCATTTATACTGAAATTAACTTGAACAAACTCATCACTTCTATGAGTTCCATTTTTTTCATATGTTAAATAAAGGATTGGACCAAATGATTTCCAGGGTTCCTTCCAGCTCTGGTATTCTCTAATTTTAGTGATGGTGGAAGAGCATGGCACCCATTGAGAGCAGTTACATAGGGAAGAAGCAGCCCACACAGGGGGTTGCTGTCATGTGACAGTGTGAAGGGGCAGTGTGAAGACTAGAAATTAGAAAGAACGAACACAACTGGTCTTTAGAAAGAAAGCAAGAAATGTAAGTGATGTTTACCTTACACCCTGAGGAAGCTTTTCTAATGTGAAGGGAGAGAATCCAACAGATGGTGTATTTCACCTTGTGCATTTATACTCAGCGTGGAGGGCTTGAGCTTATTGATTTCTCCATGCAGAGGCTCGTTGTTTTGAGGTAGCAGTGGTATTAGGGGCAGAGAACCTGTCATGGGGCTTGCCTTAGAGATGAGGAGAGAGGCATGTAGACAAACAACAAGTAGAGCAGCCTTTAAGAATTTACATTTAGTTGAGAAAACCCCATAGACTGATACTATGGAAAAGTTGTAACTGACCCAGTATAGTTCTGGCATCGATGCAGGCCTTTCCAAAACAAGGGATTGCTAAGCTTGGAACAGTCTTGGGAGGAAAATTTGGAAGCTGAGGGTGCCCTTGGGGTGGCTTGACATACTCCTGTGCATGATGTGACTCTGGCAGAACATTCATGCTAGTTCCCTTCAGACTAACCAGGAACCATTCGCTTTTCTTATCTTGATTTCTCCCTGCTTAATTCATAAGTAGAATCAGGAAAAGAATTTGTTCTTATTAGTTCTTCTCTATGACAGCCCTTGGCCTAGATAGCCTAGATATTCTCTTTGCTTCAGGAATTGGAGGGGAATAAGCATATTGCTCAGCTTCTCTGTAGAGATCTACTGGCCTGGTGCAAATTTAGGGAATGAAAGAGGTATTCTTACATTCTCACTTTCTCTTCTAGCCGGTTTACAAACTGACCCAGAGGCAGGTAAACATTACGGTTCAGAAGAAGGTGAGTCAGTGGTGGGAAAGACTCACCAAACAGGAGAAGCGCCCACTGTTTTTGGCCCCTGACTTTGATCGCTGGCTGGATGAATCTGATGCGGAAATGGAACTCAGAGCCAAGGTTAGTAAGGACCCTAAGGTACAGGCATTAAAGGCAGAAATCCCGAGGAACTCAAGTTATTTGGGCCACTTTATATTCCTCTAAGAGTCTGAAATGATAGGGACAAAGTTATGTATTCATTTCAAGCTAGCAACATGATTTTAGATAAGTACCGATTACGTAGTTTGTAGATTATGCTTCAATTGGTATTTATTTGATGTTTTTCTTATGACCAGACTAAGGTGATGGGTTTTGGGGAGGAAGACAATGGAGGTAAAGTACCATTTTAATATCATTTCATGAGTATATATAATCAATAAGACATATCATGTTGATATTAATCTTGGATGACCTAGCTGAAGTGATGTTTGCCGGATTTCTGTCTCTACTCCTCTCCTCTTTCCTTACTGTACTTCTTGGAAGGAAGTCACTGTGTATAGCCCATACTGAAGGAGTAGAGCTACATTTCTGTCATTTAGAATGGAGTATCTATGTAATATATTTGAACTTTTTATGAATGGGAGATTTGTCTGTTCTCTCCCACTTATTTATTTATTCAGTCATTTGAATCAGTATGTACTCATAGATATTTATTTTATACTTTGGGTTATAATTGAATGCTGTGTTATTTATTTTGTTGTTCAAGATTATTCTAGTTTTGGCCATTGGGAGCTCTTTTCACTTAGTTCTTGTGTCTTCTTGAAAAATCTCCATCAATCATAGTATGGCTGGGTTTTTTTTTGTTTTTTTAAAGGACTTCCTTACTTTCTTGCACTACATAAGCTGCCCCAGGCATATCTTTTATATTCTTTACTCTAGCTCTAGAATAGCCATTTCTCCAAGGAGCTCTCTAGTTTTTATTGAAAAATAGGTGTCAGGTACCATTGTCACTATGGTGTTACTGCTTTTAGACCCTCTCAGCAGATAGAACAAAGAAATATATGAGTGCATGCTAACCCATGTATGTACACATAATTATTCTGTGTGTCCAGATGTATCAATATTAAGATAAATGAGAATTTATACTTACGTTGGAAACATGATCTTAGCTTCTGGAAAAATAATATTAATAATCTTAAAAATCTTCAAAAATAAAATAAAATGAAATCTGCTTCCTACTTTAATTTTCTGTTTTGTTCTATGGCTCTGACAAATCTTAGAGATATCCTTTCCAGCTCTAAGATTGCAAGATTGTTCACATGGCAGTTTGGAAGCCAACTGATGAGTTTAATTCTGTGAACATTAAATGGGGCATCCTGTGACTCTAATGTTGCCTATGAAGGAAGATTCAGGCTTTTTAGTACCATGAGCTAGGACATTTTCCCCATAGAACAAAGGAGGTGGTGGCAACTGAGGGAGTAATATCACTTATCCAGTATGTGGGCTTTTGCAAGTATCTGGGAATTCTAACTTAAGTTCTTGGAAAATTTCTGTCTAAATTCTAGGAAGAAGAACGGCTGAATAAACTCAGACTAGAAAGCCAAGGCTCCCCTGAAAGTAAGTTGCCACCTATGCTAAGGTAGATACCAGTTAATTCGTGATAGAGGTGGGGGTATGGATGGCATTTGATGTGGCAGTGAGTGATTTTACACTAGCGAGTTGTATGGGTGAGTTTATGAGAATGCATCCACACCAGAAGCCTTACCTTTAATGTTTCCTTTCTGATTGGGTCCTGACATCTTCTGAGTATACCAAGGTTCCTGTAGCACGGTGGAAGAAACTCAGCCTCCTGGACTGGCTTAATAGCAAATGGCAACAAAATGTTGTATAAGCTATGGAAATGTGCTTGGGGCTAAGGCTATTCTCCTTCAGCCTAGTGTTTTTCTCCCACCTGAGATCTAAAGGGCTATGCCATAGATAAGTGTGGTTGTCAGCCTTAAAGATGAAGAGTATCCTGTATAATCCTGCTACTTATTTTTTTTTTTTTTTTAAGAGAGAAGGACAGTGAGAGAGAGAGAGACAGAGAGAATCAATTTTTATTGAGTTTTTCACATGGCTTTTGTTGCCCTGACACTTAATTGTGTACGTGGGTTGCTGGGGTTTGAACCCGTGTACTTGTGCATGCCGGGCAAGTGCTGTAACCACCAAGCCACCACTCCAGCCCCCTACTTATTAATTTTTTAAAAAATCCCTTTCTATTTCTGTCCAACCACTTATAAGCAAGAAGCTCTGTAAATAATTATATTGCATTCTGGGTAAAATACTTAGATTAAATTCAGCAGCTGTCTCTTAAATTCATACCATATGGAAAGCATTGTGCCAGGCCCTTGATATGGAGCCAGATGAATCCATCTTAACACCTGTACTCAGAAGAGCTTCCGTTCTAGTGGCAGGATCATACAGTTCTATGCAATACCAACTCTGAAAAGCAGAATGAAATAAGAGCCCTTCATTTTTCCTGAATTGAATTCCCTCAAGTTTTAGTGGCACTTATTTGACTTGCTATGAATAAGAAAGGGGAGTGTTTTAGAGCAGTGGTTTTCAAACCCAGGAGTTCTCAGAGGTGCACGTCTACTTCAATTGGAGCAGCCCTTTTTTGTGTTTTTATACATTGGAGTTCTCAGTAAGTTTCTTTTGAAAAAGAAGATTTGAATAGCCACTAATTTAGTTCTTTAGAAAAGCAGAAGAAAGGAGAATGTTAGTGGAGGCAAAGAACATGCTGGGTGCAGTGGCACACACCTGTAATCCTGGTGACTCAGGAGGCTGAAGCAGGAGGATTGCAAGTTCAAAACAAACCTCAGCAACTTAGACCTTAAGCTATTTAGTGAGACCTTGTCTCAAAATTAAAAATTGAAAAACAGGTTGGGAATGTGGTTTATTGATTGAGCGCTCCTGGGTTCTCTCTCTGGTCCAAAAAAAAAAAAAAAAGAGTAACAACATCATAAAAAGGCTAACTTGAGATTTAAATTAATTTTTTTATATTTTAAAAGGATGAACTTCAAATATACCTACACACACACACACACGTATCTAACTATATATGTTTTATATATACACACATATCTATATCATTATTTTCTTTTTTTATTTTTTGTTGATGGATTGAACCCAGGACCTTGTGCATGTGAGACTTGTACTGCTGAGCTGCATCCTAGCCCATAAAAGTTTTTACATGTGAATTTTTTTTTTTTAAAGAAAGAGGGACAGTAAGAGAGAAAGACAGAATCAGTTTTTATTTAGTTTTTAATGTGGCTTTTATTGTTCTGACACTTTGTTGTGTACGTGGTGCTGGGGTTTGAACTTGTATACTCACACATGCCAGGCAAGTACAGTAATCACCAAGTCACCGCTCCAACCCCTTAATTTTTTTTTAAGTGACAGAGAAAGAGTCAATTATTTTTTCATCTGTTTTATTTTGTTTTTCTGATACTTAGTTGTATATGTGGTGCTGGGGATCCAACAGGTCTTTGTGCATGCCAGGCAAGCGCTCTACAGTTGAGCTACTGCTTCAGCCCTTGTATGTGAATTTTGAGGAAGTTAAAGCTTTCACTGTTGTATCTAAATCCACATAGCTTTCTAATGAAAGGAGTCCTTAATGATGGAGAACTACAGTAAATTGTGGTTTTGAAGAAAAAATTTAATTTGTTAAATGTGTTAAAAGCATTGATTTTTTTTTCTCCTTAGTATAGGTTGTTTTTGATTGACCACACTATTAAATGTGATTATTTAAACATTATTCAACTGTCTTTGCAAAATATCTAAAAGCCAGAATAAACGTGCAGCAGTACAATCTGAACACTTCAGCTCTTATGAGAACTGTCCTTTCCTTTATCCCCTCTGGCTCAGCATGACTATAAGCTCCTTACTTCTTCCTTAACTCTGCAACTGGCTGAACCTTCATGAACCTTTATTCTGCAGACAAAATTAATTCCTTATTTTCCTGCCTCTTATTTTGAAATTGTCCTTTTGCTTTGTCCTCATCCTGCCTATCTATCAAGGCCCAGATCAGATACCAGTTTATCCACTAGACTTGCCTGGTGCCTCCTTCCCCAGCCTAAAGTCATTTTTTTTTTTTACCTTAAATGTTTCACAAGACATTACGTGTCACTCTTCCATCTTGTATTATGGCTTTTAGATCGGAAGCTCTTGGAGGGTGGTATCACTATCTCTAAATCCCAGTGGTGTCAGTCACAGTATCTGGCACATTGCAGGTGTTCAGTTTATGATTGGTTAAATGAATATATGACCATATAGCAGAATTTATTTTTCTTTTACTATTTCTACCTCTTCAAGCTAGTTTGACCTACATGATCATAAAAAAAAAAAAAAAATCCAGAAAGGAAGAAATGTATGTTGTATTACGATAACTAGGGACTGGAGCAGTGGCTCAGTTATGGCCCTTGCCTGGCATACGCAAATACGTGGGTTCAAATCCCAGCAACATGTATACAACGAAGTCTCTGAGCGACGAAAGCCACTTGAAAAACTAAATAAAGTTGATTCTCTCTCTCTCTCTCTCTCTTACTATCCCTCCCTCCCTCTCTCTCTCTCTTTTTAAATAAAAAAAAAGATAACTAGGGTGGGATCTGAGAACTTTGATTCTCTTCTTTAACGCTACCTACAATGGTCAGTCTTTCTTTGCTGGGATAGTGGGTTTTTTTTCTTGGGTTTGTTGAGTCTGAATACTTACCCTTCAAGGCTGTGAAAGGGAAGACTGTTGAAAGCATGCCTGTAAGTGCAGTGTTCCTCATTTTCCTCATCTGTTTCATGAGAGTAGGAAGACCTGGACCAGGTTTTTATGTCGGAGTTTAGGGGCACCTAGGTAGAAACAAGGGCTGAAGTTGGTCAGATACGCCCCATACCCACCCCTCCTGTGGTGACTACTGTGTTTAACAGTTTACTGCTTTGCTTTGCTCTAGCTCTTACAAGCTTGAAGAAAGGATACTTGTTCATGTATAACCTTGTGCAGTTCTTGGGATTCTCCTGGATCTTTGTCAACCTGACTGTGCGGTTCTTTATCTTGGGAAAAGGCAAGTATGAAATTTCAGCGCTGGTTTTTCCTTTCCTCAGTAGATGGCCCACTGTTCACCAAAGGTAACAGTCTTTGCCTTTAAAATTAGGAGTAACCCCCCACATTTGATAGTATTTCCTGCCTTTTGTTGTTCTTTCATAGCTCATATTTCCCATGGTCTTGTGAAACAGACTGGATTTTCTTTTCATTTATCAAGTGAACAAACAGGCCTAGAGATTTTACCTGCACAAATATATTCTTTTTATTTTTTTGTTTTTAAAAAGAATGAGAGAGAGAGAGATAGAATCAATTTTCTTTATTTTTTCATCTGGCCTTTGTTTTTCAGATGCTTAGTTGTGTACGTTGATGCTGGGGTTTGAACCCAGGTCCTAATGTATGCCGGGCAAGTGCTCAAAACATGGAGCCACTGCTCTATCCCTTCATAAATATATTTTAAAGAAATAATTAAAACGACAGGAAAAGATTTTTCAAAAATCTAAATATAATGACATTGTTTATTTGAGTGAGAAATGAAAAACTAATCATGTGTTATCAGTGAGAGATTGCCTTGGTATATTTACTCAGTGATGTTGTAAAGCAAATATAAAGAGCTTACAGTAACAGAAAAATACTGGATAGGCTAAAAATTAATGTGTATGTATCTGTGTGTACATACAGCGTGTGTATATGTATATGTATGTTGGTTCTTTCTGTTGACCATACCGATGTAAAGAGGGAGGAAAAAAAACTAGCATATGCAAAAAGATTGGAAGGAATATACCATTTTCAAATAATTTTAATATAATTTGAAAATTTGAAGATGTTTGTATTTTATAAAGTAAGTATGTAGAAAAATATCAGTATGATGGAAAATTTTATCTCTGTTTAAAAGAAAAAAGTCCTATAGACTCTTATTCTTCAGTCCTAAATTTTCCCGTCTGAGGTTCTTAGGTGAGTTGTTGTTAGCTCTAGAGTTACTTGAAAGAGAAAGAAATGCATGTTGTTTTTCAAGCCTTAACACTGGAATTCTGCAAAGCACAATAGCAGGTTAGTGAAAAAGTTTCCCAAATGTGCATAACTATAAGGCCTTATAGTTATGTCTGATCAAAGATCTATATATAATTTATATAAAGAAACAAAGGAAGTCTCAGACACAGTTATTCTCAGATCTAAAGTTTTTATTAGTATGAACTTATATAGGGACATTCAATACATAATGCTTAGTATGTTTAACCTGACATGGTTGGATGGTTTCTGAGTGTTCCACACAAGCCTGCTGCTTTTAAGAGATCCAGTCCAAAAGCTGCTAATAAGTTGCTTGGTGTGGTTCACCTGCAGTCCTAGCTACTTGAGAGGCTGAAGTGACAGGGTCACTTAAGCGCATGCATTCAAGACCAGCCTGGGCAACAGAGACCCTATCTTATGGATAACTGCGAAGTTATCTATGTCCTACATTTAATGTAAGCTTCCTAGAATGGTAATTTCTATTTTGGCTCTGAGCGTCTTCCTAATCACCTAGTAGGAGTGATGGAGTTGCTAGTTGAATTCTTCCCTTGTCAGTCCTCAAGGACCTAGGCCTGGCCCTCAGGCTCACAGTTTGCTTGTTGCCGTTTTCTCTTTTTGAATAAAGGTTGTTGGTGAATGACAAATCCCACACATGTCATGTAAACATGTACTTGCTAGACTTAGACTAAATGGGAAACAAGCAAACTCTTGGGCTTGTGAAGCCCTTGGGTTTGTGTATGAATTCTTAGGCTTGTAAAGCTCTCTACTAAGGAATGCTTTATATTAAACAATTTTTATTTTTTCAAATTATAAAAATAACTATTATAGAAAAATCACAAAACAAAACAAAATATTGTACTATAATCCCATCCTTGAGAACAAAATTCTTGGTACTTTGGTGTTTATCGTTCTAAGCCTATGTATTTAAAATACTTAGGACTATAGCAAATATACTATGATGTAGCCTTTGTTTTTCACCAAGTACAATATCATAAACAGCTTTCCATTTCAGTAAAGATACTTTTGCAGTGTTACCTTAAAAGGTTGTATGTTGTAGATTGCCATAGGATAATTTAACCAATTATAAGACATTAGTTGATTCCTAACTTTTACCATTATGAGCAGTGTTCCTTCTTTATAGCCAAAGTATTGTACTTACCATTAATAAATTTCTTAGAAAAAAATTCCTGAAGCGGAATTACAAGATTCAAGCACAAATTATTTTTAAGGATTTTAATGCAGTTTGCCAAACTTCTTTCCAGAAATAGTATATGATTTAATTTAATTTATTTATTTGGCACTAGGGTTTGAACCCAGTAACACTTTACTACTGAGCCACATCCGCAGCCCTTTCTAATTTTTTATTTTGAGTCAGGGTCTCACTAAGTTGCTTAGAGCCTTGCTAAATTTCTGAGACTAGCTTCAAACTTGGAATCCTCCTGCCTCAGCCTCAAAAGCCACTGGGATTACAGGCATGTGCCACCATGCCCGGCTAAGAGTATACTATTGCTATTTAAACCTGTATTTCATTAGCATATGAATACCATTTAGTACTTTAAAAACTTTTTTCTCATAGAAATAAAGTGCTTATTTGAGAAAGTTTGGAAAATGGGGAAAACCAGAGATGATGGCATGGGAAGGGGAAGTGAATAAACCTTTATCTCATTACTATTAATGCTTTTATATATTTCCTTCTAGTTTTTTTTCTCTTGCAGTTAAATAATTATAATCATGCTATATATACAATTAAGAATCTTGTTTTTGAGTGTATTATAAGCATTTTAAAGTTTAATATTATTTTTTTTTTATAAGAGATAGAGTGAGAGAGAGAAAGAGAAAATCAATTTTATCTAGTTTTTCATTGGTCTGACACTTAGTTGTGTATGTGGTGCTTGGGTTTGCCAGGCAACCACATTACTGCCGAGCCACCTCTCTAAACTTCAGGAGAAGTTTAGTTTTTGTTTTTGTTTTTTTTTTTTTAAAGAAAGAGGAGGGTGGTTGGGGATTTAGCTCAGTGGCAGAGTGCGCTTGCCTAGCAAGCACAAGGCCCTGAGTTCAGTCCTCAGCCCTGGGGGAGAGGGGGGGAGAAAGAGGGGACAGTGAGAGAGGGAAAGAGAGAAGTAATTTTTATGTAGTTTTTCATGTGACTTTCATTCCATGGACACTTCATTGTGTACATGGTACTGGGGTTTGAATTCATGTTCTTGTGCATGCCAGGCAAGCACCGTAACCTCCAAGCCAGTGATCCAGCCCCAAGTTTAGTATTCTTAATAGCTATTATTTTAGCAACTGGATTTATATTCTTGAATTGCAGCAAGGATACATTTCCCATAAAATCAGAGGCAGAGAGCAAAAAGATCTAATTTTTATTTACCATATGCCAAATTTTAGGTTACAAGTTTCCATTTTGAAGTTTGGGAGATTCTACTTTTCAACCATAATTGCTTCAGAAAAATACCACTTAATTTAATCTCCTTAAAAAGGATAACAGCATTTCATTATAAATATCAACAAAAAGATTGGTTGAGATTTTGTCTTGAAAAGTCATATTTAAAATTATGAAAATGAAATTTTTGTCATATATAACAAAATTTAAGTTATAATTTCAAACTTGCATTGATTTCTTAAAAGAACTAGTCAAATAGAACTATATACCTTTTTTCATTTCATATTTGCCTTTGTGGTAGGATTGTAAATTGAGTAATTTTTGTAAAAATATCAGTGAGGGTCTTCATTTTTTGCAGGCACATCTTCTGTTCATCACTTCTTATTGAAAGTGCTCTCTTGTGAGGCTCCTACAGGGACACCATTGTTGATAATTGGCCCACCTCTGCTAGAACCTTACTCATCAGTATCTTTATGTGCAGTTAGAGCAGTTTCTGTCATCACTGCAATTGACTGCAGGAATACCACTCACCTTCTTAAGAGATTTGCGAGGCATTCATTCTTGTTGCTGAATGTTGCTGCGAGTGGACAAAAATGATGGACCAAGATGTGAAGATGATAGATAGATCTAGTCTTAAGTCAGAACAAAAGTTTATATGGAGGCTAATTTTATAAATTATTGGTTCATTAGTGATAACTTTTCTTTTTTCTTTTTTTTTAAAGCTCTAGCAATCTTTTTTTTTTTTTTTTTTTTTTTAAGAGAGAGGGACAGTGAGAGAGACAGAGAAAGAGAGAAACAACTTTATTTAGTTTTTCACATGGCCTTAGTTGCTCCAACACTCAGTTGTGTACGTGGTGCTGGGGTTTGAACCCAGGTCCTTGTGCTTGCCAGGCAAGTGCCGGAACTGCTGAGCCACCACTCCAGCCCTGGAACTTTTTTTTTTTAAGAGGGAGAGAGAGTGAGTTAGAAAGAATCAATTTCATTTATTTTTTCATCTAGCCTTTGTCTAACTTAGTTGTGTGTGTGGTGCTGGGGTTTGAACCTGGGTCCTCATACTTGCCTTGCAAGGCAAGCTCTCCAACTGCTGAGCCATCGCTCTAGCTCCCCTGTGGAATTTCTTTTATGTTTTGTTTAAAGAGAGAGGGACAGAGAGCGAGAGAGAGAGAAAGGGAGAATCAGTTTTGTTTTTTATTTTTTTCATGTGGCTTTCGTTGCTCCAATACTCCGCTGTGTACTAGGTGCTGGGGTTTGAATTCACGTACTTGCGCCTGTCAGGCAAGCACCGTAACTGCTGAGCCACTGCTCTAACTTGAGGATTTAAATTACAAATATGGATAATGATTCCCCTTACCGGTGGTTTTTATTTGGGGCAGTTTTGCCTTCTTTGGGGGCCTTTATAAATACCCAATTTGAGGATGTTTGTTGGTTCTCCAAATGACTTGGAGGCACTATTTATATTCAGTAGGTAGGGAGCCAGGGATCCTAAACTTCCTGCAGTGGGAGGAATTGTCAGTAATTCCTTGGTTGAGAAATGTTGCAAAGAAGAATGTCGAAACACATGATGTCAGGAGAAGATTAGGATGAAGAAGAAAGGATATTATTTTATGGACCTTGATTGGAATTGATAACTTCATTTGCTAACCTCATATAATCAATAACTGTCATTTTGAATTATAGTAGTTTACCTAAACTTTCTATACCCTTGGATGTTTAGACTCTTTCTAAATTAATGTACTTAGAAATATTTCAAAGAACAACTTTGTTAGTAAGGCTTTTGTTTTTTCTTCATTAAATTTTTTTAGTGAAGATAGATTCTCTGGGGCTGGAGTGGTGGCTCAGTGGTTATGGCGCTTGCTCGGCATGCACAAGTACACAGGTTCAAACCCCAGCACCCACATACACAACTAAGTGTCAGAGCAACAAAAGCCATGTGAAAAACTAAATAAAAATTGATTCTGGAATACTACTCAGCCATTAGAGGAAACGATATTATGGCTTTTGAAGCCAAATGGATGGAGATGGAAAAAATTATGCTAAGTGAAATATCCCATTCTTAGAGACTCAAGGGCTGAATGTTTTCTCTCATTTGTGGAAGCTAGAATACAACTGGAAATAGTATGATAGATGGCTAAGCTAATAATAACTTCAAAATGTATGAATTTTTACACAAATAGGGGGATCATTGCCTAGGATACCTGGAGACGTAGGGAGGGGGGTGGTGGGAGGTACTAGGAAGAATATCTAGGAGACTGGAGGGAGGGAATGTGGGGGAATCATCTCAGAAGGAAATCTCTGACCTCCACAAGAAGTCCATTTAACACAGGGGTTCTTTTGGGGGAAACAGAACATGGGGAATCCAAGGGGGGCATCCATGACATGGCATCGGCCTTGGCTAACTATGTAAATATATATTTGTTCTTAATTGTTTGATAATGATTCCCCCTCAATTGTAACTCCATAGTCAACTAATAAAAAAAAATGATTCTCTCTCTCTTTCTCTTACTGTCCTTCTCTCTCTTTTTAAAAATAGATTCTGTAAATAAGAATTAATCTAAAGATATACAAACAATTAAAGTTTTTTAAATTTATTTTTATTAGTGCATTATAGTTTTACATAATGTTGGGATTAGTTGTTGTCACATATTCCTAGATGCACAATTAAAGATTTTAAAGTCTAGTTTTAAATTAGATGAGATAGTCTGAAAAGAATAATCACTTTGCCTGGTACATAGATTTTTCATTATATAATAACTGAATGAAGTATAGTTGTGCTTTTGTTTTTCCCTTGCCTTTCCCTAGCGGGGTTTATATGTTAACTTTCTGGTAACCAGTGGAATTTATTTTGCATATTCCTAGAGGCCTTTCAGCTTAGTCACGTTCGAAATTTGAATCTGACTGGGTGTTTGTTTGAGAAATAATTTTATTGGAATTTACCAGTTTATTTACTGCCAATCTTTATTTGTGTTCTTAGAGTCCTTTTATGACACATTTCACACCGTGGCTGACATGATGTATTTCTGCCAGATGCTGGCACTTGTGGAAACTATCAATGCAGCAATTGGAGTCACTAGCTCACCAGTGATACCTTCTCTTATCCAGGTATAGAATTGTAGTCTATTAAAAAAAAAATCTGTCTTAATGTTGGTCCTGCTATTGGTTGGGGAGACACTCTTTTAATGAATTCATGACTGTGAGTCCTCTAGATGGATTTATGATATGAATTCATACTTTCTTGGTGTTTCAAAAATCCTCAAGTTAGCTGGGCACAGTGGCACATGCCTGTAATCCCAGTGACTCAGAAGTCTGAGGCTGGAGGATCACAAATTCAAAACCAGCCTCACCAATTTTAGCAAGACCCTATCTCAAAAATTAAAAAGGGCTAGTGGTTTAGCTCTGTAATAAAGCACCTCTGGGTTCAATCCCCAGTACAACCCCCCCACCCCAAAATCTTCAAGTTAGAGATTTTTAAAAAAATAATGCTTAACTGCTCTTGTACTCGGATTCTGGAATAGGGAAACACTTTTGCCGAGGCTTCAGAGAATTCTCACAGATTTGTTTCCATGGAAGATGAAAATCTTTCAGTCAAAAATCATAAAACCAAAGAAATAAGGCATTGTGACCAAGAACCAGCAGAAACAATAGACATGTAGGGACTTCAGAAATTAGAATTGTCAGAGGTAGAATAGAAAATAATGAGAACTTGACTATTTGAACAGGAAACAAGAAAAGAAAATAAATATATCTGAAAAGGAGGCAAATATACTGAAAAATACAAATACAGTAACCAAATTAAAATTTTTTTTTTTTGTTATCAGGGATCAAACCCAGGGCTTTGCACATACTAGGCAAGCGCTCTACCACTGAACTATACCCCAACCCCAAAATTTTAAAATTTAATGGATAGTTTTGCAGTATATTAGACATAGCTGAGGAGAAAATTGTGAATTATTTGAGGTACAGGAAGGAATAGAGAACATAAAAGTATACAGATAATATTCTTGAATTGTAACTCACTATTATAATGATGTTAATTCTCATATTTACTTGTAGACCAAATGTAATTCAAGTCACAGTATAAAAAGTTTTGGAATATGATAAGAAAATTCCAAAGTTTTGTGAAAAAGCAAAGAGCCAGGATAGTAGCTATTCATAATAGTTAAAAGCCAAATGTCTGTTTACAGATAAGAAAAATTTGGTGTATTATGCAGCCATAAAAATGAAGGAAATTCTAACATATACTGCAACATTTGTGAACCCTGAGGATGTTATACTGAGTAAAATAAACCAGTACTGTATGATTCTACTCATATGAAGTATTTAGAATGTCAAAATCATAGAGACAGAAAGTAGAATGGTGATTGCCAGGGGTTTGGGGGTTGGAAGGTTATTGTTTAATGGGTCAGTGTTTCCATTTTGTAAGATCAGAAAAGTTATCGAGAGTAATGGTTGTGATGGTTGTACAATATTGTCAATGTATTTGATACCACTGAACTAATGCACTTAAAAATTGTTAAGATGGTAAATTTTATATATATTTTGTCACTATAAATCAGGGAGCTGGGTATGGTTGATGCCTGTCTGTAGCCCCAGCTACTTAGGAGGCCAGGAGTTTAGGGCCAGCCTGGCAACACAGTGAGACCCTGTCTCCTAATAAAAGAAAGGGAGTTGATGGGGAAGCAGAAGGCCAGGAATACAATAATAATAGTAACTATTATTATTATGATTATTTTAGGTAATTAGTAGTATTGTAGTACTTGAGGTTGAACTCAGGTTCTTGTGTTTGCTAGGCAAGCACTCTAGCACTGAGCTGCATTTTATTTTATTTTATTTTTTTAAATTCTGAGATAGAATCTTGATAAATTGACCAGACTGGCCTCAAACACGATTCTCCTGTCTCAGCCTCCTGAGTAGTTAGGATTATAGGTATGCTCCACCACGCCTGAGAGGCCAGGAACATTCTTTTAAAGAAGAATCTAAGGTGGGGGACTTATCATTGAAGAAATCAAAATATGAGGATTTAGTAGTTGATTCCATGAAGTGTGGTGTGTGTCTGTGTATTTTACATCTGTGAAAATGAGTGCTCTGTGGCCACATGCATCAAAGTAGAAGGATTTCTAGATTATTACACTAAGATGCAAGTTTCAGATAATACGTATAGCATGATTTCAAAATGTTTAAAAATAGGATGAAACACTATATTGTATAGAAGTATTCAGGCAGTAAACCTATGAAGAAAAGAAGTGGAATGATTAACACTGGATAGTATTTACTTATAATAATAATTATATTATTAATACTATTATTGATAATAATTATGGTGTTATAACTACAATTACAAATATATTTATAGTATTAATATTATATTAATGCTATAATTATTATTATAATACATTATTGACTAATATGATAGATAAGCTCTAGATTATGATTTGCAACACAGTTTAATGGATCTGTGTTAACTTTGTTGAAATATTTATAGAACTGAAAACTTGGAACTTAGTGGGTTAGTTCTGATCCAGTTTTGGAATAAGTACTCAAACCAGTCTTTCTGGATAAATAGGTACTTTTATGTGTATGTAAACATATAGTATGTTATGTAATTATATACTATGTTTGTATAGGTGTTCCACATCTAGGACAATGGGACAAAATATGGGGTAAACTACTTGAGCTCATTCTTTCTTTTCCATTACATTCTTTTACCTTACATTTAGTAGAGTTAGGTTTTAGATAACAAATTTATATGACACATTTTTTTGATATAAAAATATTTCTCTCTTTTGGATCTTTTTAATAGCTTCTTGGAAGAAATTTCATTTTGTTTATCATCTTTGGCACCATGGAAGAAATGCAAAACAAAGCTGTGGTTTTCTTTGTGTTTTATACGTGGAGCGTAATTGAAATTTTCAGGTGGGTGGAAACGCCAGGATTTTGAGTGCTTCTCCCTCTCTGGAGCAGCTCTCTTTCTGGGAGAGTTGCTTCTCGGCCAGAGTTTCATTTGGTTTGGGACTATGATCGTATATATATGGCGTATTCTCACTGCATCAGTGTACTCTGCAAAGTTGAGGCAATTTTTTTAAAGCAGGGATTGAATCATGATAGCAGCCTGGACAACTTGGGAGCAGAAGGAGAGAACCAGAGAAATAAAGAACCCATCTTACTGTGACTTCAGGCTCCTCACTGTTGTGTTGGAAAGAGATGAGGGCCCATCTTATAAGGACAGCTCTTAGGGGATGAAGAAACATGAGATTGAAGGAACATTCCAGGTTGGATGGAACTAGTTGAGATAGCCTTCCACAAGGGATGGTAGATATGAATCTTTTACTGCAGGATTACAGAAGTTTTGAATTGCCCTCTTACCTGATTTTTCCATTCTCAGTTGTCAATTAAAAGAAAGGTCTTCTAAAAACATTGATCTAGTTTAAGTAGTGTTCTTTACTAGACCATACTTATCCCACATTTCTTCCATTTTGAGTTACGTAGGGCAAGGATTTTGCAGGTTGACTTCTCAGCTGTAAGTTTGGTGGTGTTTCACAGAGTTCGTTACGAGGGAGAACAGGCAGTAGCAGCCTTGGGTTGTCTTCTGCGCATGGTTCCTGTCCTGTGGCGCCCACTGTACCCTCTGATATGCTTAATGAAAAGGCAAAACAGATCATAGGTCCTTAATGCTAACTTTTACGGTTTGGGAAGAAACAGATTTATTTTCTTACAATATTTCTTTAAAAATAAAGTATGTCTGAATCTAGATTAGAGGCCTTTTGTATTCTTTGTATTTTGATAATAATTTACTTATCCAGAGATAAAGAGTGTGATATCTTTACCTGCTGGGAAGATAGATCAGAATTAGAAATAAAGCCAAAATGGTTTTGCATTTCCAATACATATACTGAACCAAGAGAGTTCCTTTGAGACCTAATCTAAGTAAAGAGGTGTCCCATCCTTTGAAGATTTAGAGGGTAGCCTGAAGGGAGTTTGTGGATAAATAGCATAGGATCATTCTAACTCTGTTTTGAAGAAGCCACAATAAATAGCACAGGATCATTCTAACTCTGTTTTGAAGAAGCCACAAGAACCGATTCTAGGTTTGCACTCACAATCCCAAGAGACTTTTAACACTGGAATTCCTTGTTTTCAATAGATACCCGTTCTACATGCTTTCCTGCATTGACATGGATTGGAAGGTGCTCACATGGCTTCGTTACACCGTGTGGATTCCCATCTACCCTCTGGGATGTTTGGCAGAAGGTATTTTTAGGAACTCTAGGTCTCATAGCTTAGCTTCAGGGGTACTCAGTGGCTAAACGGTCAGTCTTTTCTTTCTGCCTCTGCCATCGTTAGTCTAATAAATGAGATATTGGGCTTTGCAGTGGTTTCTTTCTTGTGACTTCCTTCCATAGCCAGCCTGGTACCCAGGCTGTTCCAGGGAAGTGAAGCTCATTTTGTAAGGTGTGAAAACTGCAAGATTCACATTTATATGATATTTTAAATTTCCTATAGTAGGTTCTTATTAATGACTTCATTTTATTCTGACCAACCCCTAGTGAGTGAGTCAGGTAGGGATTTTTCTCCATTTCATAGACTAGGAGACAGAAGCTCAGTGCCATGATGGTCCTCATTCATATCCCTGTTGATGGCTTGGAAGCTAATGTCAGGAAAACTTGGGGTTGGGGAGCAGAAGGGGAAAGTGCTTTCTGTACAAAGGGAGGGGGTTTTCCAGCAAATAGAATGATACTCTGATGGCTCGAGTCACCAAATGTACCTATACTAGATGTCATTTGCATCTAACAAGTTCTTGTTTCTGTTTTCAGCTGTCTCCGTGATCCAGTCCATTCCAATATTCAACGAAACAGGAAGATTCAGTTTTACATTGCCATATCCTGTGGAAATTAAAGTTAGATTTTCCTTTTTTCTTCAGATTTATCTTATAATGTTATTTTTAGGTAAGTATTGGTTCTGTAATCCAGACCTTTTCCTGTCACTTCTTAGAGGGAAGAATGAAATGATTCAGTTTTAAAAGCCCTTCTTTGAATTCTATTTCTGAGAGAGTAGCCTAGAGTTAGAGATTTATTTTGCAAAAACAAACCCATTAGGGGACTAGGGGTGGGTGTAGCTCAGTGGTACAGCATGTGCTTTGCATGTAAGAGGATCTGGGTTTGATCCCCAGCACTGCAGAACAACAACAAAAAAACAAAACAAAAAGCTCCACAAAAAGCAATCAAACAAAAACCCCAGACCCACTAGGTAATATTTCTTCCCAAGTCTTAGAAGTAGTTGAATTATGTTCTTGAAGTGCTCTTGGTCATTGTGAATATCCCATATGATAGTTCTTTTAAAATGTGGTGGTATATGCCTGTGGTCCCAACTGCTCAGGAGGCTGATGCAGGAGAATTACTTTAGTCCAGGAGTTCAAGACCACCCTGGGCTTCATACCAAGACCACCTCTCATAATCAAAAAATTTAAAAGAAAGTAAATATAATAAAACATAGTAGGAGGCACACCTTACTTTTCCTAGTTTCAGTAGCTCATTCCTTGTCAAGATTTTAGAGAAGTGGTAACACAGCTGGGAGCAGGGAACGAAGAAGGCAGTAAAGGCTTCCCAACCTCTACCCAACAGTAGGAAAGTTACACCCCCCAACTACCATACAGCCTGCTTGCTTGCTGGTTTACCTGTATATAAAATCGCAAATTACTCAGCAGGGCGCACACCTATAATTCCAGTGACTCAGAAGGCTGAGACAGAAGGATGGCAAGTTCAAAGCCAACCTCAGCAACTTAGTGAGGCCCTAAGAAACTTAGAGAAACCTTGTCTCAAAATAAAATATATAAAAAGGGCTGGGGATGAGGCTCAGTGGTTAAGCACTCCTGGGTACTAAAAAAAAAAAAAAAAAAAAACCCAAACAAAAAACCCCCACAAATTCCTGCCTTAATTCAGAAAAACTAAAGGGAGAAAGAAATAAACCTAAATTATTACAAACATGAGAAATTCAAAAGCCTTACTGGTGCTATGGATGTAGCTCACTGGTATTATATATGAGGCCCTGGATTCAATCCCTAGCACTGCCAATAAAAGAAAAAAGGCTTCCTAGAGGCTTCTTTAGCTAAAATTCTAATACATTCTAATGTTAATTTCTGTATTCCTGCTTCATTGACAAAAGAGGTGGCCCCAAGTAAGCATAGGTGTCTGGCCCATTTGCAACAGCAGACAGTATATTAGTAGTTATCTTTCCGTGTATAACACATTATTCCAAATCCTAGCAGCTGAAGACAACAAGCATTTATTATTTCACAATTTCTGAGAGCCAGGGAGCAGCCTAGCTGGGTAGTTCTGGCTCAGTGGCTCTTGTGAGATTTCAGTCACACTTTGGTGTGGGGCTGAGGTCTCCATAGACTTGATTGGGCTGACGGAACTGTTTTGAGCTCACTCTTGCAGCTGTTGTCAGGAGGCTTCAGTTTCTGGCCTCAGTACGTCTCTATGAAGCTGTTCATGACATGGCTTCCTTCTCAGAGAGAGTGATCAGGAAGAGAACCAGAAGCAACATACCATCACACAGACTAACCCAGGATAACATGGGAGGGGTCTGCTGTACAAGGGTATGCAATGCCAGGGGGTTAGGGATCATTGGGGTCATCTTAGAGGCTGACTACCCCTAATAGTAAGAGGAAGACGGAAAGAAGTAGTCTAAAGAGCCAGGAAGCCCAGTGGTTTTAGTGATTCAGTATTGGAGAGAAGAGGCTTACCCAATTTAGGAACCCCTCAGGGTATCAGCACTTGGCAGATATACTGTTAAATATCATCATGGATCTAGATAATTTGCAAAAGATTTAATTTTCTTCTTGTTTTCTGTTTCTTTTTTTAAAGAGAGAGGGACAGTGTGAGAGAGAATCAGTTTTATTTAGTTTTTCATCTGGCCTTTGTTTCTCCAACACTTAGTTGTGTGTGTGGTTCTGGGGTTTGAACCTGCGTCCTTGAGCATGCCAGGCAAGTGCCGCAAGCACTGAGTCACCACTCCAGCCCCTCTTGTTCTTTATTTCAATAAAGGATATGCTCCATTTTAGAAAGCTAACAGAAATGTTATGAGCCTTGAAGAGAATAAGCTAAATTAACAGCTCTTTATCCCTATTACTGTATAAATTCAGTATACCTATAATAGACTCTATGAAATGGGTCTAAAGAAAGTGGAATAAATATTAGACACTTTAAATATTTTATTAAAAAAGAGGGTTGGGGGCTGGAACAGTGGCTCAGCGGTTATGGTTCTTGTCTGGCATGCACGAGGATCCTGGTTTAAATTCCAGCACCACATACACAAAGAAATGTTGGAGAAACAAAGGCTAAATGGAAAACTAAATAAAATTGACTCTTTTTTTTTTTACTTTTAGGAGAAAGAGGGACAGTGAAAGAGAGAGAATCAATTTTATTTAGTTTTTTATGTGGCTTTTGTTGCTCCGACACTTTGTTGTGTACGTAATGCTGGGGTTTGAGCCTGCATCCACGCATGCCAGGCAAGTTCTGTAACCACTGAGCCACTGCTCCAACCCCTCACTATTTCTTTAAAAAAGAAAAGTTAGGCATATTTTAATTAAAAAACATTTTTTTTGGAGAGAATCAGTTTTGTTTATTTTTCATTTGGTTTTTGTTTCTTTGACACTTAGTTGTGTGGTTCTGGGGTTTGAACCCGGGTCCTTGGGCCAGGCAAGTGTTCTACCACTGAGCTACCACTCCAGCCCTTAATAGAAAAATTTTAATGTGCACTAATGCTAGTATCTTTTCTTGTTTTTATGATGTTGTACATTATAGTTTGCAAGATTTTATGGCATATTTAGTTTGCCTATAATGAATATATAGTTCTTCAAAATTAAGTAAATCCTAAATTCACATTTAGTATTTCGTAAGTGTAACAACTAGTTAACATTTGTGTATAAGTCAAAGCATGTTTTTACATATACATTTACTCTCTCAAATAAGTCTGTAAAATAAGTGTTTTTTCAGTTTTTATTGTAACATTATATATTTTTATTGGTGCACACACATAACGGTGGATGTTACATATTCATATATACACAATATAACAATATAATTTGGCCAATATCAGTCCCCAGTGTTTTCTCTTTCCCTCCTCTTCCTCCTATCCCCGGTTCCTTTCCTCTACTGTACTGATCTCCCTTCAATTTATATGAGAGTCCCCCACACATCTTTTCTTTTCCTTTAAAATATGTGTTTTTAACCCTGTTGTACAAATGAGGACATTAACTAAGCTACAGAATCTACTCAGTGGTTAGATGGAATTAAAATTTGTTTCTGACTCTTAAATCCTGTTTCCCAGTTTGTGGAATTGTGCTTCCTAGAAAAGTGTCTCAAATGTTATTGCACTGCATTGTATTTATTTATTTATTAAGAGGGACAGTAAGAGAGAGTGAGAAACAGTTTTGTTTTTCATCTGGTTTTTGTTTCTGTGACACTTAGTTGTGTATGTGGTGCTGGGGTATGAACCTGTATTTATTTTTTTTGTTTGGAGTCTTACTGTGTTTAATCTGGTATCAAAGACATGGGCTGAACTGACTCTGCCATCTCAGCCTCCTGAGTAGTAGTGACTACAGGCATGCGCCACTAAGCCCGGTTTGTCTCTTATAGACTATTGCTGAAAACATATTCTTGAGATAACCATGAATTTAAAAAATAGGTTATTTCTACATTTCTGATTTGTGCATTTCATAAATAAAAAATATTGAAATATATTTAATGAACTGTGTATGGATAATGTATTGTTGTCTGCACCTAATGTTGAAATGCCTCAAAAATAAGATGGACAGCCAGATGAACTCATGGTATTTATGTAATAAAAGAAAATATGGTAAAAGTTAAATTTAAATGCAAATGTTTACAAAGATTTTGTTTGCTTGAAATTTTCTTAATAAAATATGGGAAGAGTAAATCTTAAACCCCTGCAAAAGAGTTGAGTCATCTCTAGTGCATTGTTACTGATTGGTCTAAGTTGTACTTCCTGAGCAGCATCAATAAACTTACTGCTGTGAAATATGAAAAACAGAAAAGCATATGGTGGCAAATGCCTGTGATCCCATCTCAGGAGACTGAGATGGGGGTTGAGACTCTTAAGATCAGCCTCAGCAACTTAGTGAGACCCTGTCTCAAAATTAAAAGTAAAAAGGGTTGGGTAGGGGCTGGAGCAGTGGCTCAGTGGTTGGAGCGCTTGCCTGCTATGCACGAGGACCCAGATCTGAACCCCAGCACCACATATACAACTAAGTGTCCCAGAAGCAAAGGCCAGATGAAAAAATAAATGATATTGATTCTCTCTTTAAAAAAAAAAGGCTGGGGATGTAGCTCTACAGTAAAGCACCCCTGGGTTTAATCCTTAGTAACACACACACACAGACACAGACACACACACACACAAAATAAAAATGAAAAGAACGATAACTATAGAGTGTCCCCACCCCAAGAGCTTCTGGTTATAATAGATGATGATAAAGATTCTCATTTTTAATAAGCTTTTTTTCTTTTTCAGGATTATATATAAATTTTCGTCACCTTTATAAACAGCGCAGGCGGCGCTATGGACAAAAAAAGAAAAAGATCCACTAAAAAGAGAGATTTAGATGGTTTCTTGCCAGTTTGAGCCTAATCTATGATTCTTACAGTTTTACCTTCTTGTACTGATGTAAAAGTTTTTTTAAAGTTAAACAGATTCTCAGTGAGGCTATCTTCCTTTCCCCAGTAACGTTCCTGTATTATCTTAGTGTAATACTTGCATGACATGGATTCCTGATACCTGACAACAGGTTCATTCTTGTGTATTCAGTTAATGACAGCAAAAGGCTCAGCCCCACCCCGCTTCGTATCATCAGATTCTTACATGCCAGAGATTGTTTCAGTGCTGTATACCTACAAGTACCTAAGGGGTTACTTGTGTAGGTGGCATTGGCATTTTGAAAGTCAAGTAGACTTGGTTATTGATAGAACATTTCTGAGTCAGAATGGGGCTAGAGCACATACTTTATATCTGACATCTTTTGGCCTAACATCATCTATGACTATAGTGCTTACCTGTGTGGGCATCGAAGAGGCAAAGATTTGAGAGAAACAGTCAGGACCTTGGAACACCCATGATCACTTTATTTCTAGCTGAATCAGAACTGTTTTATACACTAAAGACAGAGGGAACATTACTAGGAAACAATGAGATTATAAGTACTCCAAACTCAAATGGCTACAAGTGTTGGAAGGGAACACAAATATGTGGGCCAAATTGTCAGTAATATAGCTGCTGGCAGTGTAGTCTCTGGCAGACTGCAACATTAAGGTGGGTCTGACATGCCCACAAAACATGTAAGCTGTGCAAACATACCAGTCAGTCTTTGTTCCCCTGTACTAGCTAAGTCCATTTACTTGTGTACTTCTCTGAGCAGCGAGGCTGTTCATTTTTGAAACTCACACCTTTTTTCTTGTTAAGATTGAAGGATGCTGAAAAAGAGTGGGAACGACCAGCTAATCCTTTAACAAGGATTCCTGGCAAGAAATCCACCAAAAGGGGAACTGAAAAGTCTAGAATGGTCAGCCATTGTAAAAAACATCAGTTTCCTCTAACACATTCCACATAAACCAAGTAAAATAAGTGTCAGAAGTAACACGTGTATAAAACCATTTAAGGCATGGTAGCGCTTTCTGTTCTGCAGCTCCCATTGTTCCTGGGGGAAAGGAGACTTGATTAACGCTGTTTCACTGAACCCAGTGACCTAAAGCATCTGATTACCATAAGGGAGCTGATTTTTAAAAACGCATTGCACTGAAGGGTATTTTGCATGTCTGTAACTTCTGTCAACACTTGTTTGTATTGACTTCTGATGTTCCTTCCACTGTGTAACTGGGCAGATCAGCTTTGCAGTAGATTATGCTGCATCCTTGTGGCAAAATCCTGTATTCTTAGTGATTGTTAGGAACCCCTTCATTGCTGAGAAAGTGAAAGATTGTGTATTTCTATTAAAACATTTACAAATCAAAATCCTAATAGCTTGTGCCTAATGGTTTTCAAACTGATAAAAGTCCTTTGTTAGGTAAAATATCATGTAGTAGATCAGCATGCTGAAAATGGTTGTGCTGGTTGAAGCCTGAGTTCTTCAAAGGAGGCCACAGAGCAGCTGAAACAATGTGGATATTAATGAAACCTCCAGAAGTTGCATGACTTGCCCAAGATCATGAAACTAGTTAGTGAATTGGAACCCTGAGCCTGAAATAGCGGCCTGTCAGGACCTACAGCCTGAACCTGGCTTAGGCAGTGAAGCCTATTCCTTGTCAGACATAAGGAAATCAGTGTGGACCTCAAGGAAACATCATGATCTATGATTTGGTGCCACTTAGGAAGCTGAATTATAGTCAAGTAGTAAGATAGACAAAAACCAAAGGACCATTAGTTTCTCAGTGAAACAATTTTATAGAAAATCAAATATTTTATTATCATTAAAAAAAAGTTTGAAGAAATAGGAATCACTTTACACATACAGTTGATGTTTAAAAGTTTGTATCTCAACATATACCAAAAGCACCTAAGGGTTACCACCATATTTTGCCAAGTTCCAAGGAAAATTCTGAAACCTAGTGATACGGAGTTTGTACTCAGCAACCTCAGACAGTCTGGATTGCTCATCCCAAGGACAGAAGCTTGAAAATATCCTTACTGTTGAGACATAAAGTTGGAGCAAAGATGCTTGTGGAAGGCAGGGTAGCTCCGTGCTCATCCATCCTTCAAGCTTTTCAAGACATATGCCCCTCAAGGAGCAACAGCTGTCTTCTGGTCTGAAGACAACCTAGGAAGCACCAGCCAACCACCCTCAGATCCTTCTCACTATAGCAGGAGTCATTCAAACCAGCAAATCATGCTCTGAGGCAGCCTCAGGAAGGTTTATGGGTGGTTGTTCCAGAGGTGAAGACACTGGAAAGGTTTTTGCTCTAGATCATTATCAGTTAAAATGGAAAACGAAAGTGGCAGAGGGAGGTGGAAAGGCTCCAAAAGCCGCTTTCACATTCTCTCAGTACTGCTCCCAGAGAAGTCTGTATGCAAAGGTGTGATGTTATGATCATAAGCAGCATACTCAGAGGTGCCAGTGCTGGCCAGCTGGAGCTGCTGGGCAGCGTGGGTCAGCTGGAATGCGGCGTCAGGGTGGGCCGTATCGGGCAGCAGTGTGCATTCCCTTTCCAGCATATCAGCCACTCCTTTGAGCAGGTCCAGGAAACCAAAGGCCAGGGCGGCTTTTCGTAAACGGTTCAGCTCCTGAAACAAGAACAAACACCAATATTCTGAAATGTGCGCTCTCATCATATACTGTGAGTGCTCAGCTCAGCATAAATTCTCTTTGTCAACTTTAAGAGACCATTTTTATATGAGGACAAATTTTTATAACAAGTGGTTACTGAGAGTAATGATGTATCTGGCAAACGTGACAAGCAGCTAGATAAGGAAGACTGAGGTGACTGATACAGGTCATTCTCATCATCATAGGTAAGGAGCAATTATGCCACACATGGAGGTGACCACTTTGAATACATCATCTACCTTCCCATAGCTATAAGGAGGGTTAGGTTTCCTCTGTTATTTAGGTATGAAAAAGGCTTGCTTCAAATCTCAGAAGGCTCTTAAGCTTCTGATGCTTCTGGCATGGACTCAAGAGTAAGAGTAAATGACAGTGGACATATTTGAAGGAGTCAGCCCAGAAAGACAGCTCCCTCCCCTGCCAAAAAAAAGTTGGGTAGTAGATAGAAGCAGAGAAATATGAAGGAAGTTCCCTACCAACCACTTAGTAATGTCATCTGGGCAAGCTATGACCTCTTTGGGTTTCAGAGGCCTTGCTTACAAAGTAAGGATAACCCCTCTTTATCCACTGCAGGCACAGAAACAGTTGCAAAAGGCCTTTACAGCTCTTGCAGGGTTATATGAACCCAGAATAGAGAAATGGGCTCTGACCACCTCTCTACTAACATCTGTTAAAAGGTGAAAAGTTCAGAAGCCCACAGTTCAAGTGTGCCATCTTCAATGGAAAGCTGCCAGCTCTGCAGAAAACTTCAGAGAGTCAGGGACTAAAGCTGAGGGGGCAGGGGTTATCAGGGCCTGAGAGGATTAAGTGTTTCAGTTGGGGACAGACCTGGGGGGCAAAGAAGCTCTATGGTTGAATTCTGATTTAAGGCACAAATTTTACTTGTTTTCCCCAGCTTGCTACATATTAGGTTTGACGACAACAGTGAGTAAAGGTAATAACATAACCACCCAAAGTAGTATGGTCTGTTCTCCAAAAGAGATGCTAGCCTGAAGGTGGCTCTGCGTGCCATATTTTAAGATTAGCAAGATGGGACATGTTTTATACTGCGCTTAATCTAATTTCAGTCAAACATCAGAAGGAAGGGAGAAAAACAATGCCCCAACTCCATCCCATTCCCCGTAACTTTTGTGTCTCAATCAGCGGTTCTAGACTAGGTAGGCATGACGGGAATGACCGCTTCACAATTTATAAATGTATAATTTTACATCATTTCTAGAAGCAGTTTCTCTAGTGCATTAAGAATGTTCTGGGCAATTCCTCATCCCAGGAAGTCACATACACTGATTAGATTGGATTAGATACCCATACAGGAGTGATGAGGAGGGTACAGGGCTATGACCCACAGGTCCTTTCAGCTGCTTCCCTCAGCCATTCACAGCAGCACTGATCTGGAGAAATCCTCCTGAACAGAGCCTGTCTGGACCATCTAAACACTCCCAATTCTTGGATTATAAGGCAAGAGCAGACCTATCACTTCTGCCAAATTTAATGATGAAGTCATATTCATAATCCTTGCCCATGTCCATGCTGCTACTTCCTTGTCTTTATTTATTTTATTTTATTTTTTGCAGGGGGAGTAGGGATCAAACTCGGGGACCTTGCAAATAAATGCCAGGCAAGCACTCTCCCACTGAGCTCCATCCCCAGCCCCTACCTCAGACACTTGCTACTATGAACCATTTCTATTGGGCACATCTCCCGCGCACACTCTCTTCTACTATAATTCTGGTCATCTCACCTTATAGAAAGTCTGTGTTTTTTCAGGTAGTTTCCTTGCATTTCTTAAAATCTTCTGTACATCTGTCTAATAAGGGTAAAAAGAATTCAAAATTAGAATTCTGTGGTAAAAACAATAGAAAAAGATGGCTCTAAGAATCTCAAGAAATGAACATGAGAACAGTTACAGTGTCAAGATGAAGATACGATGTCAGTGTTCTGGTTCAACATCTAGTAAAACATCTTCCTCAAAACAGGTTTGATGAGGGGCTGGAGTGGTGGCTCAGTGGTCAGAGTGCTTGCCTGGCATACGTGAGGACCTAGGTTCGAACCCTAGCACCACATACACAACTAAATGTCAGAGAAAGAAACAAACAACAATAACAAAAAAAAGATGAAAAAATAAAATTGATTCTCTCTTAAAAAAAAAAAAAGGTTTGATGATAGTAAAAGAAATCAATCCACTCACAGAAAACTAGGACAACCATTTATGTATGGCTAGTTGCTTTTTTAAAGGGTACCAAGCACATTCAATAGGGAAAGAATCTTCAATAACTGGTATTGGGATAACTGGATATCCACATGCAAAAGAGGGAAATTGGACACTTAACTCATACCACATGTAAAAATTAACTCAAAACGGACCAGAGACCCAAATATAAGAGCTAAAACTATAAAAATCTTAGGAGCACGGGTAAATTTTCATAGAATTGGATTTGGCAACTCTTAATTATGATAGCAAACAGCACAAGCAAGCAACCAAAGCAAGAAAGTAGATAAATTTGATTTAATTAAGACTAAAAATTGTACTTTAGTGCATCAAAGGATACTATTAACAGTATGAAAAGACAATCCACAGAACGAGAAACTATTTGTTGATCATTTAACTGCTAAGGGTTTATTATCTAGAATACATAAACTCAACGAAAAGATAAACTGGGCATGCTGACGCATGCCTGTAATCTCAGCAACTTGGGAGGCTAAGGCAGGAGGACTGCAAGTTTGAAACCAACCTCAGCAACTTAGTGAGGCCCTAAGCAACTTAGTAAGACCTGTCTTAAAAAAAAAAAAAAAAAAAAAGTAAAAAGGGCTGGGGATGTGACTCACTGGTTGAGTGCCCCTGGGTTCAATCCCCAGTACCAAAATAAATAAATAAATAAAAATTTAAGAAGGCAATGGAAAATAATAAACACTGATGATTAGGTGGAAAAATT
>PVKS010019882.1:0-37713 GCA_004027875.1 Aplodontia rufa | reverse complement strand
AAATATGTGTATATACATATATATAAAACACACACACACACACACATATATATATACATATATACATATGTGTATATATATATATATATATATATATATATATTTCAAACAAGATAATGTTTCTTTCACCTATTCTTGTTTCTTCCTGAGGTCTGATCAGCAATCCTGAAAACTGCAACCACCTGCCCCCTTATCAGAGTCTATAACTTTAAGAATTCAGGAAAGAGATAGAAATGGTTAATCTCTGTTAAGCACTTGCATAATAGTGAGAGGACCAGGCATTTTTGAAAGGAGATGGCATTCATCCATTCAGGCAGTAAGCAGTTGAGTGGAAAATGCTAATTCTGAGACCTGGTGCCCTGGAGACATTTAAATTCACAGTGGGAAAAGTAGCCAGTGGGTGAATGCCCCTGTGTCAAGTCCCTGGAAAGGAGCTGGGAATAGCAAGTTCTCATGGGTTCTGAACCCCAAGACATAACTGTTCTATTTGCTTTTGACGAAGTGCAATCTAATTGTAATCTGATGACCTCAAAGGGTCTCTTCAATGATTGAATTTTGGAGTCAGGAACCATGTACCTACTTTTTCCTTTTCATTTCCAAACCATAAAACTTAATGAGGGAAAGGCAAAGCCTTGTGGAAGATTAGGGTGAAAAAGAAAGGAAAGAAAAGAAAGACTTAAAAATAAAGAAGAAAAGCCCAGATGGTCTGATCTGAACTTTTTAAAGTTGGCTGCAGCCAGCGTTGCTGAGGCCCCAGCCATTATTTTTTAATCTCTCATTGACAAGGAGAAGCTTCCCTGCAGACTGAGATTTGGGACTTGTTATCTCCATTTTATTGGCCTCTTTGCCAAGAATAGCATGGCCGATAAAATGCAGACTTCAGTCAGCAGGGAAAGAGGAATGGACACTGAGGCCCTGGGGACAGTGGATAGCGGCTGCTTGCACTCCCCACAGAGGCAGGGGAAGCTGCTTGTTTAGTAGCAGGCAGTGAAAAGGGACTAAAGGGAAGAAAGGGGTGATGTGGGGCAGGAGAAAGAATGTAAGAGAAAGGAAAGACAGAGGGAGAAAGAAAGGGAAGCAATGAGTCAGGAGAGGAAGGGACAGGAAGTGGAAGCCAGGCAGGGGAGATAATGATGGAGGAGGAAAGGCAAAGAGAGTTTTCCACTGGATCAAAATTCAGTTCCCATGATTTGAACTACCTATATCAGAAATCAAAAGTTATCCAGCTATAATGTAAGAAATTATTTTTCACTTTTGAAAATATTTATGGAGTAAAATGAAGGAGCTTCCTACCAGCCTTAGAAATAGGAGTTGTAGTAAGATTTGTCCCCAGCCAATCTCCAGAGACTAGCACTAGACCTTTGTCACATATTACCCCTAAGTGAGATCCTGACCTCTGATACCCCTTTAGTTTTTCAAATGCAATCTTCCCATTCTTACCTCTCTGCTATTTTTAGGATGTTCCCTGTCCCCAAAAACTGCCACCTTCCTCTGCAATGTGACTGACTTGCTCTTGAATGAGTGAAGAGGGAGGATGGACATGGGAAAATCAGCTCCTTTTTTGCAAATGTCCGTAGGTGTAGTGTTAACCTTGATTGTGGAGTACCTGATTTAGGAGGTGGAGAAGTAATGGAAAAGCCTGGAAATGATGGTGGAAGATGGCCTTGGTCAGGATGTTTCTGGAACAATCTATGAAATTCTATTTTAACAAAGCCTGGTTCAGAAGCAGAGAACATGATGGCCTCGCACAACCATAATTGACAGCTACACACTACTGATCAGAGATGCAACAGTGAGATTACCACTTGTGTGATGTTGGAGGAAGATGGCCATAAAAATTGATTTTCTCTGCTCAGCCAGACTTTCTACATGACTATCCCTATTGCTCTATTGACCTGCTTCTTCAAAACCCTTTACACTTCCCAAGACAGTGAATCTAGGATATTCTTCTGGTCAGATGGCTCCTATGAATCACACACTGGAGGTTGCAAAGTGAATTCTTACTTGCCGTCTTGGAAGTTGTAAGAAATGTTCATTAAACCCCTAAAAACCAGCTATAGGAGGCAGTGTGAACCAGGGCCATGGAGCCTTAGGGAAAGTGATCATCGAAAAGAATAATAAGGTCAGCAATCTTCTAAATCACTAATTGGAATAACCTACTTTTTATCATCCACTCCTGTCTCTATGTTCCTTCTAAACCTTCATAGATTCCATGGTTCCTCATTGTGTTTTCCTCCTTCCAAACACTCAACTTCATTGTTTCCTTCCCCCAACACCAGGGGAACCCAATGATCCTCCCCTTCCTATTAATTCTCATGGACCACATAGTTCAGAGGACGAGCCACTGCGAACTGATGACAGTCAATTACAGACACCCAGCCTTGCCTGCCCATCTCAGTGGGTATCTCACAAATGCCCACACTTTCATTCTTGTCAAGCATCTCTTGTCACGGGAAAGCAAGGAGCCAAAACTCCAAACCTTGATTCTTGTGTTCCAATGAAAGAAAATATAAAGGCAGACACCAAAGTTTATCCAAGAGAATTTTATTACAAGTGAAAGTAAAGTAAAAGCAGAATAAGGCTCATGCAGAAAGCACTCTCAAGAGAGAGAGTGGGCCATCTCTGAGCAGAGAGCAACAAACGGACAATGCTATCTCCAAATTCATTACTGCTTTATGGTTGATGTGAAAACCGGGGTCCTCCTTCAGCAGCCTTCACCAATCAGGTGTTCAACTCCTCTTTCACGTTGGGCAGTGAAATTTTTGACCTTAGTTGGTCCTCTCTGAAACTGTCATGGTGGCCATCCTATTTAGGGGAGCTTCATCTACAAGTCAATCCCATGTTAATGTGGGCATTGGGATTAACAGTGGTCAAAAGTTACCTCAGTGTGCCTGTGTTATTAAAGAATACCCCCTGAGCTAGCAGGAGATACCTGGCACCAGTAGCTTTTAGTTTCATCTTAACTTTCATGAGTCTTGTGAAGAGATAGTCCCATAAATCCTTTGTTCTTGAGGCATTCCCCTCCCCATTATCTCTTTTGTTTTTGTTTATCCTCAACATTTGTGTAATAATGTTTTTCCACAGCTTATCTGCCTTGGCAGTAGCTTAAAGAAAATTTCAAGAGTAAACCTGAGGCCTTGTCAAGCATTTCACTTGACAAGGAGCCAGCTACTCCCTAACACTCTGTGTCTGTTGTTTTTAACCTCTCATTACCATTTCAGGCCAATAATCTTTTCCTAGATTTTATGGAACAAACCAGGAGCCATCAGCCTAGAGTTTCCACATGTCCCCATGTCCAAATCCCTTAACTAACCTATGTAAATATCCTTCCCCCCAATTTCCCCTTGTCTCTTAAGTCTGTCCTCTGTTGAGAGGACCCCACATGTGCTCTGCAGCACAAATCCCCTCACCTTCTCAAGAGCTTTACTCCCTCAGTTGACCCTATGTTGTCCTACATAACTCACTTTTCACCAAATTGTTCACAAACATGCCTCCTATATCTGAGAATAAAAATAGAACAATATAAAATCAGCCTCCTATGACCTTATAGTTTCCTACAAGCCATAGTACAATTTCTTTGCTTTCCTTCTCATCCAAACTTGTTCACAAAATCATCTGATATGTTTTAGATGACAGATGTCCCCCCAAAGCTCCATATGTGAGACAATGCAAAGGCTGAGAGGTGAAATGAACGAGTTATGAAAGCCTTACCCCAATCATTGAGTTAATCTCATGACAGGGGTTAACTGGTAAGTGTAAGTTGGTAGGGCGTGGCTGGAGGAGTTGCGTCACTGGGGTCATGCCATTGATATGTATTTTGTACCTGATGAATGGAGTCTCTATCTCTGCTTCCTGATGTGATCCTTCAACCTGCTTTTCTCTACTTCACTCTTCTACCATGATGTTCAGCCTCACCTCAAGCCCCAAGGAATGGAGTGGGCCAACTAAGGACTAAAACCACTGAAACCATGAGCCCCCAGATGAACTTTTCCTCCTAACATTGTTCTTATTGGGTCTTTTAGTCACAGCAGTTAAATGGCTGACTAAAGCATCAGCTAACACTGCCTCTACTTTTTCAGTTTTATTGTCCACTCCAGTATGACTTCCCTCCTGCCATTCCCCTGAAACTGTTCCAGATGGCAGCGGCATTGAGCACAGCTCCTTACTCTGGGGTTCTTGCCTCTCTTTACCTCCAGGACATCGTCTTCCCCTTGTTTTCCTGCCCATTTCCTGGCTGCTGCTTCTCAGCTTCTGTAGTGACCTCTCTTTTCTCCCTGAAGGTCAAATATTAGTGTCCTTTGAGGACTTGACTCCCACCCTGCCATCTATACTTTTCCTAAATCATCTTCCTTTATTCCACAGCTTTAGTTGACATTCATATTTTGATAATTACCAAATTTATATCCTCATTATGGACTTTTCTGAACTCAAGTGGCCTGTCTGTAAGAGGTTTATGCTGGTCCACTAATACTACAGAAACAGAGTTATGACAACTTTCCTTCAAGTAATATAACCTCATCTTTCCATGAAAAGGAAAATTAAGGCAAGATTATAAGTATCTAAGGCAAAGTACTTGCCTAGAATCTTTGAAATATATTATTTTTGTTTCCAAAATGGAAAGAAGAGAGCTTGAAGAAAAAATTAAAAATATAAAATGATGCCATTAATTCATTTTTAAATAATCACAGACAAATTGGGAACTAACTAGATTAGAGGGAAGTTTCTTCAAGTGTGTTAAATCTCCCTACAGATGGCAGAAGTCTGTTCAACCTGCACTGTATTGCAAATTGCTATAGTTTGTCCTTCCAGCTCCACCCTACCCTCAATGGTGCCCCTGCTCAGAGGCTGCAGTTCAATAACAAAGAGCTGAAAGAAAAAAAAAAGGAAAATTATGAAGAACTGAAAATGAATCACAATAAATTGCAATAACCACACATTTCAATTCCTTCTTAGAGCTCAGGTGAAGATGTGCCTGCAAGGACAGAGATATGTTCCCCTATGTGGTACAATGAGTCAATGTATCACATAGGCTATTTTGGAAGTATTCCATAACCCAAATTCCCATACAGAGATTTAAGTTTATATCCAGCTGGGTAAGCAGTTTACTAAATGGTGCTTGAAGAGATCTGCTGGTAACCCTCCCCACGTCCCTGGCTAAGCACAGAAAGCCTTCCACTATTCCCCTCCCACCTCCCCTCAAGAACAGACCTGCTTATATGTAATGATCTTCTGTAAATTATTTCTCCTTGTAAATTCTGAATAGGCTGTTATGACTTGATTTATTTTCTACACAAATATGCCAAGGGGCATAAAGACTTGACTTTGGTGCCCTACTCTTCTAAGAGCATACTCATTTATTTATTTAACAGATACTTATTGAACATCCAGACTCTGTTAGACACACTATCAGATCAGGATTTACTTTCAAATAAATTAAATGCCAAAAAAAATTGTCTTTTCTTGGCTGCACATTTATGGATTTATACTTGTATTAATGCATATGGATGGAAAAGATAAATTTCAAGCCTAGCATAAGCTCTAAAATGTATGAATGAAGTACATGTTCACACAGTTATTCAGAAGGCTAAACCTTAGCATCTTTAATTAAAAGTGTCTGCCTTGACTATGAAAGTATGCTTGTAGGACCATTTGTGGCTAAATCCACACTCTTGTATTCCACACAGAAAACCAACTTCGTAGAGGTTGCCACATGTTAGGAGCACTACTTTTGCAAGACCACAGACATTAGTTAAATAAATATTTAAATTTCAGCAGAGAGGTGTAGATCACTATTTTTTCATGCTGTAGATAGTAGCTATATTTGGTGATAAACTATGATATCTCTCTCTTTCTCTCTGTCTCTTTTCCTCTCTCTCTCTCTCATACACCATTTGCTTATTATTTCCCCACAGATAACCAGAGGACAGATATTTGCAGTCAAGATAGCTCATGCCTTCCGTAGCTCAGCAAGGCAGTTTACGTGATGCCAGTGATTCCATTTGTCACAGGAGCCTTTATGAGAGAACAGAAGATATAACTTTGCCTCATTTTTCATTTCCTGTTATCTCTCTGATTTCAGTCTTCAGCTGCTCTGTTTTCCTGTACCTCAACTGGAGCCGACATTATCAGAACAGCACCTGCTACCACCATTGCAGCTGGAGCTCTGTCAACAGCGCTAGGAGGAGGGCGCTCCTCTTCAGAGCAGCTGGGAACTGTGTCCCTACCAGAGCAGATTAGATCCACAGTTAGGATCTCCATACATAGGGCAAAGTAGAGACACTCAACTACCAATAAACCATTCCAAGGGAAACATTTCTGGATTTGTGAAGCACTTTTAATTTCATGGAGAGATTTCCCATCTATATCTCCTTGGTCTTCACAGCAGCCCATCAGACGATATGGTGGGAACCACTATGCCCATTTGCACTCACATGGAGACCTTATCCTTTTGCATTCCCTATAGTTAGAAATGTTTAGGCTGTGGGGTTCAATTTAAGGATAAAGAATGCAGTCAGTGATCAATAGCGAGGAATTTAGGATGTGCAAGGACAGGTAAATGTTTGCTGTGTGGCATGAAAGAAAGAACAGTGAATTGCTGTGGCTTAGATATAATGTATAATTTCTCAAAATGAAATAATGAATAAAAACAGGAAAAGGGGATTGGTAATAAAGGAAAGGAAGACAAAATGAATCACTTTGGGATCATTTAGATCATGTATTTTGAGGAAGGAGGGTAACTTGAAGATGCTGGATTGGCCCAGTCTATTTTTCCCTGATAACTTTTCTTCGAGTTTATTCCTTCCTACTGGACACTGTGAAAAATCTCATTGTTTTGTAGATGCCACTTTCCTCCCTTCTCCCCCTTGGTCAGAGTTCTCTGGTTACAAATTCTCATTGATTGTCAAGACAATGAAGTAGATCCATGTTAACACAGGAGTGGTAAGAGAAGTGTGTGGGATCTTGTCCAACATGTCTTAAAGTCCTGTTTTCCCCTCTCCTGGACTCAAATCTGCTCCAGCATCTAGTGATAACTCTAATTTTGATATTTGCTATCTGATTATCTGCTGTAATTAGATCATTGGATCCCATTGATCATATACTCCAACTTCTAAATCTTTTAGGACCAAGTCCTAGCACTTCCTGGAGTGGCCTTATTAATTCTATCCTGGGGAGCTCAGGGCTTGCTAACTGTGGAGAAATTATTTCCTAATGCACCTAAATTTTATGTGTCATCTGCTTATCCTCCTTCAACTTATTTTTTTCCTGACTATTGGGAAAAAATTTTCCACTTGTTTTAAAACTCTAAAATGGGTATCTTGTTCAGATTATACTAACTGATCTTCCTGTAGTATTTAGTTTTACCTGAAACAGTCGAACCTACAGTGACATTATTCTCAACAGTACTTATTTAACCTATGTGAGACCTGGGGACCTGATTTCTGGTCCTACCTTTTTTCAGTCTTTTCAGCCTCTTGAACTCAAGCTTTGCCACATGATGTGAAAAATAGAGGCCATTGCTAAAGTGATTTCAAAATAATTCACATTTCAGTTGTATTTTGAGAACAAGGTGCCACAAAATAGTTAGGCCACGACAGAGAAACAATGAAATCTTGAAAAGAGATGGATTAAATATCTGTATTCACAAAGCTCAGTAAATTAACCATGCAGATGCATTAACTCAGGACAGATTAATGGTTTATACCACCTTAGTCCACTCAGGCTGCTATAACATAAGTGCTGTAGGCTGGACAGCATATTAACAACAGATACATATTTATTTTGCTTCTGGAGGATATGAAATCTAAGTGCAAAGTGCTGGAACCATGTCTGTCTTCCCTTGTGTCCTCACATGGCAGAAGGGAGGAAGGAAGTCTTTGAGATTACTAATGCTACTCATGAATGTGTCACTATCATGACTGAATTACCTCCCAAAGTGTCACCTCCTAATACCCTTGCACTGGGTTAAGGATTTCAACTTATGAACTTTGGAGAGTCATAAGCTTTTAGTCTATAGCACCAGACTTCTCTTTTAAGTTCTTAACATTTTACTTCTACAAAATGTACTGGTTCTGTTATCACAAACTGTCATCCATTGAGTGAAATAAAACTTATGATTAATTATGGTTTGATACACTACTGCTGCTAAAGATATGTGACAACTTGCCATGGAAAGAACCTGAAAGGAATGATTCTTAAACAGAGCATTTTACAAGCTACTGGGGTTATGCATTGATAATGAAAGAGAGCTTCAATGCATGGCATTGTATCCCTGGTAAGGCAAGAGAATAGGGAGAGGAAGGATTGCGCATGGAAGGTTTATAACTGAGCTTATCACGGAAATAACTATAACCATTAGAGGCTCCACTGGTGATTCTCCTTCACCTGACATCCTCCCTGGAATGGAAGGGACTCTTGGATTCCAAAGTGTACAATTGATCTCCTCTAATTGCTCCATCCAAATTCATTCTTAAGCTTTTCTTGGAACTTCTGATGAATTTAGAGCTAAACTCTGATGCCTTTGAGCGGTATTTCCTCAAGTGTGAAATGCTGCAGATAATTTTAGGTGGTGCACAAGTTTGGCAAATAAAAATGAATCACAGAGTGAGAAAGTTATTCCCTTTTCAATTCTCTTTTGATCCTTCTGATGACACCGGGGATACATTATCAGTCCAGAACTATACATCTTTAACACTACTCTAACCTTGCTTTCTCCTTTTTTAGCAAAGAAAGAGCATGTTTGAAGCTCAGAGGCTTTGCTGGTAATGGTATATTCCTAGAAATTAATAATGTTTAATTATGTTACATTTATTTACATTCTTTCTATCCTCTGATGGAAAACACACCACTCATATATTTGGTTTAACAAAATAAAATTTTACTTTAATAATAAATTTCTGCATTAAAAAGAGCAGATGGGTTTAAAGAAAAAATTAAGAAATTGATAATACTTATGGCATGTGGTGATAACAAACACTGTAAAAATGTTGGCAGTGATATGCAAATAACTGGTTGCAAACACTGGCTTGCATCATACTTCCAGACATTTCCACTGGAATGCAGAATTCCTCTCTTCCACCTTTCCTGGCCTTTCTGCCTAAAATAATCATTCATTGGAAGTGCACCTCCATTGACTTGACAGTAAGCACGCAATGCTATGGTGTTCTTGCATTCCATGGTGGTACTACAAGTCTCACTAAAAGCTCAGATATATACAAGGGAATGAGCAATTTAGCAAGGGAAGTTGACAGCCTTTGCCCTGACTGGGGGAAGATAGCATGGGATGGGGGAGGAAGGACATCAATGCAGGATGGGAACTATATGCTCCTCCTAGATCCCTCCACTTCAATATATCATATTACTTGAAGGGGCATCAGGAGGAGAGAAGGAGAACACAGACCATGTATTTGGGTAATTGCTTTCTCAAAATGAAATAGCATCTTCTTTTTATTTCCCTTACTCTCACCTAATAACACCAGCACATTGTATTCCCTACACTGAAATCTGGGTGTATAAATCTTTGCAGGCACAGTGAGGTCTTGTTGGGTTTGGCTGTTGTTTCTGAATAGAGTATAAGGGGACATAAAATGTAAGTGAATCAAGCCCTCAGCTAGCATTTAATTGATAAGAACTAAAGCTAATATTAGATAACAAATAAATGGTCTGTTGCACAGGCATTTAATTAAACACCAAATTAATGCAGTAATGACCTACTGGAACTAACAGCCAGGAATGCTTTACTGCACTCCAGCATCTGGACGCTTTCACCTTCCAGTCCCCCTCCTCCTTCCCCCGCCTCCACGGACAGATACATTATAAAGAAATACATTCTCTCATCGCCTGTGTCCTCATGTTTTCATGTCCCAATTCATCGCACATAATAATCTACTTTACCCAAAGAAGTCTGGCTATTTAGCTGGCTTTCCACCTAGTCTTCCCCATCATACGTCCCAAACCTCAGCATTTGGGACTATTTGAAACCCTAGTCTTGTAACCCTTGGCTGATTACAGGCTGCCTTGAAGATTAATTGCAGACAGTGTTTTAGATAATGGTCTCAGGGAAGAGCATGCAAAATCATGAAGAGCAGTTGGGGAATCGATATGTGGCTTTGTCTGGGCCTATTCAGGAGCTTTCAGTCATATAATAAAACACATAATAGGTATAGGAGATTAACTCCACTCCATTACTTCACTCACCCCTGCTGGCTTCCACATGGCTCATCTGCGCTGTGCTCATACCATCATCTTCACGGTGACTCCTGCCCACACTTGAGACATAAACATTGGGGGAGCTTTTGAACACCTTTTCATGGGCATCCATCTGTATTTCCTAAGCTGAGAGATTCCTATGTAGAAAGGAGATTTTAATGAGCATGGAGTGATCTCCCCCAAACCTACTCCCATCTTCTTCTCAGGCTCATCATGAAGTAAACTGATTTTAACAGATTGATGCTTGAAAGGACAGTGCGGTGTGAAAAAGTTAATATTTCTATCTGTATCTATCTATATCTCTGCCTATCATATATATAATTGTGAAGGTAGATGTACTTTAACTATCAGTATAGATATGGATTCATAAGCGTTAGAGATAAATTGTTTCCTGCACAATTCTCCTGTCCACTCCCCTGGGCTGTACTCCTTTGATACCAACATCCTTCAGTGACCCTCGCTTCAGCCAATCCCCATCTCCATGTCCCTGTTGGGATCTTCATTACCTCATCTTTCCTCAGAATTTCCCACCTACCACATCATACGTACCAGAACATTCCCAGCTCTTGAAATTATGAGTGTGAAAGTTAATATTTATTTCCATGCATTATTTTGTGGTTGTCTTTCCTTTTGTATGAAGACAGAGAGGATTAAACCTCTAATAGTGGAGTTTCTTGAAAATTCAAGGTGAATAAGAAAGATGTCAGAGGCCTGGGATGGGAGCCTTCTAGTATCCTTTAGCATCATATATGTTGCTACTTCCGTGTGGGGTTTATTCCTAAGCAGGTGAAAGTCATATTTAAAAGAACCAAATCTACTTTTTGTACCATTGACTCCAGTAACATATATGAAGTCTCCTGGATGACCTAGAAATAACAATAAAAGCTAATTTTTAAGGACTTTTCATATGTCAGGCACTAGACTAACTTAAAGGAACCTATTTCTAAAAAAGAAAACATTTTGTATAATTTTTTTGGACATTTATTCAACATTTTTGTTTTCTTATCAGTACATTAGCCTCAGAATTTGTCTTGCTGTAAAATAGCTAAGTAAGAGGTATTTTCTAAAGGTCTTTTAATTTCTCAAATCATTCTTCATAACAATTCTTCATAACAATTTTTGCATGTAATAATCTTCTCACCTCTAAGAATTTGGAGAGAATAAATATTACCACCTCTTTTGAAATACATGTCTGAAGTCCACAGAAGTTTAAAAATCACCCTGAAATTTAGGACCGTTGAGGCTAGAGCAGTGGCTCAGCAGTTACGGTGCTTGCCCAGCATGCACAAGTACGTGGGTTCAAACCCCAGCACCCACGTACACAACTAAGTGTCAGAGCAATGAAAGCCAGGTGAAAAAATCAATAAAAGCAAATTGATTATCTCTGTCTCTGTCTCTCTCTCTCTCTCTCTCTCTCCTTCTCTTTTTTTTTTTTTTAAGAAATTTAGGACCGTAACTATGGAAGAAATTTGACTTCCAATACAAGGTGCTTTTTCATGATAGCACATTGTCCCTTGTCTTGAAAGACCTTTATGTACGTTGCTGAAAGAAACTAACATGGAGAGAGCAATCATGTAATAAATTTTTAAAATAAATAAAGAGATATTAAAATGTCTCCTCTAATTTTTGTTCTTCAGTCATATGTTTTATCCCGGGATAGCAAATTGTTTACAAGCAATTACAGTAATTAAGCATAAATACACCCCAGTGAGGCAAATATTATTATCCACTTTTTAACAGATGGAAACGCAGAAGTGGGAAGATCCAGAATGACCTGCCAAGGCCAAATAAAGTGTCTGTTTTAGACAGGGAGGGCCTGGGACATCAGAAACCCCAGCTCTGTCCTTAGACTCCTGGATGATAAACACTCATTAAAGAAGTTTCAACATTAAAAAAAATGGCAAAAGAACAGAAAGGATGAAGGTGGTTTATGACATCTCTGGGGCGAGAGATGCCTGAGGCAACCACCACCAAAAGGGAGATGGTTTGAGAGATGTGTTGAAATACAGCCCAGTACCGCAGAGTGTCTGAGACAAGGCTGAGGTTCATTTTCTGGGGCTTCCTGGGTTCCACACCAGAGGTCATAAATGGAATACATGAGTGTCTCCTCTAGGAAATGAGGTGACCAAGGATTTTTTTTCTTTTTTCTGTAGTTCTGCATCTTCAGAATGAGCATGAGCCCACTGAACTACAGGACAAGATTATGTGCTCATGATAAAGCCACAATTACCCTTTCTGAAGGACTTTGGATTCTGTGAATCAAACGCAGAGTTGCATTAATATTAGAAAAATTACATCCAGGGGAAAATGGTGAAAAACAAGAAGGCTAACTTCTCATGTTGTGTTTCTCTGCCCATTATTGCATTTGATAAACAGTTTGCATTGAAGCAGAAAGTGTCTGGCTAAAGTGGGTAAGGCAGGATGAAACAATGGTGTTAGGAGTTAACAAAACACATCAGAAATGAGAAGCCATCAGTACAAGTGCGTGTCACATACCTGAACTCCAAAACAGTGAAGCCAAGACAAATTGTTGTTTGATTCTGCTGTTGAAACATTTGGGGAAATTTTTATTCTATATGTCGTCACTTATCAATGTAAGACGGATGCAGCCTGCAATAAACCAAAGAGAGATTTGAAAGCTTCCCTCAGACAGCTTTATGAAGTTATATGTATAGGACAGAAAGAGGCCAGATACCCATTTCTGCAGAGAGTTATTGATGGCACTGGTTATTTCTATGAAAACTTACACAGCCACCATATACTAACCACAGAAATGGAGAAAGAAACAGAGAGACAGAAATACAGAAAAACAGAGCAAAACAGTATTGTATTGTCCAAGTACCTGGCCTGTACACACCTCAGGAAGCCTGCTAAGTGGGTATATCAGTCAATTCCAATTTTCTCAGAAGAGGCATGACGATATTAAGAAGGATACGCACCCTCTTGGAAAATTCTTTACTCAAAGAAGTTTCATTCAATATTGGAACAAGGTTGGACTCTTCTTACCTACAATGAAATAATTTTAGTTGCTTCCAATAGATTCTAAAAAATTGTTGAGAAGAGAAAATTCAAGTTTCAGATGATATACATAATTTTATGTCTTTGGTGTGGGGGCACTATATAATAGAATTCTCACAAGTTGGGGCTGGAGCGGTGGCTTGGTGGTTGGGATGCTTGCCTGGCATGCACAAGTACGCGAGTTCAAATCCCAGCACCACATACACAAGAAGTCTCAGAGCAACAAAGGCCATATGAAAAACTAAATAAAAATTCTCTTTCTCTCTCTCTCTCTCACTCACACTGTTAAAAAAAAAGAATTCTCACAAGTTATATTTCTGTTTCAGTGATGCAGGCAATGATTTTTTCCTCTCTGACTCCCACCATTCACAAGATGTTTTTACATGCTACCAGAACTTCCAGAACTATCAACTTTTATGGGAATAAGAAAAAGAATATATAAGCAAACAAGACATTTAAGCTGTGAACCATGGCACCAATTAAGAAAACATTTCCACTCAATGGTAAATCTTTGGTTGGTAAATCAAAATCATCTCAAAGATCAAGATGTGTGTAAGCGAGGCAAGGTAAGATGACCAGAATACAAGAGGTTGACTGACAGTGCTTTCATTTCTAGTACTTTGTTGACTTGTAACTATGGCATATGGAATTCAGACATGAGCATTCAGGTTAAATAAAGCCACCAACCTGAATGAAGAAATGAGTGGGTGAATGATGAAGGAATGGCAAGTTGCCTTACCATTGCTCTCCATTCCAGCTAGGCTATTTAGAAAACCTGATGTCTGAAACAAGGTTTCCGGTCCCTCTCTAAGACTGTCCATCCACCCCCCTCCTTGCATGTGACACTTGGGTGGGTCCATGGTGAGATATCGTTGCATACTGTGGAACATCCTGCAAGCAGCACTAGGAAGACAAAAGGGTCTCTTAGACTATTTTCATTCAGGATGCTCGATTTGGACTGACTTTGATTTCCACATTGTATCCTACCCTACAAATCACTTCTGGGTAAAAAGTTTCATCTTCCATCCAAAATATTGGACATGGGTCCAGATAGCATGGTTTCTTTCACCTTTGAACACAAATAGATGATGAGTAATGGTGTTACCGCCTTCTGACTTACTGGAGACGAATAGGCCCCTTTGGAAGCAATTACTAATCCTGGTGGTCAGTAGGTGAGCTGTAGCTCCTGTTCCCAGCCTGTATTTCAGCAATATGACCAAACATCTCTTGTCTGTAAAGCTGGCCATCTACTGCTTGCTTAAAAGAGACCAGCCCAGTAAAGGGAGTATCTAATTACCTCCCCTGCTGATGAATCTCCAAATTTTCAGTATGACATTTGAGCAAAGATGCTTCTGTACCCTGTGGAATTCTCAAGCCCAGATTCTAGTTCGTGGGTCAGTGATTCAGGTTTACAGGGTCTCAAGTCGCTCCTGTGCTTCCCCTGATTTTCCACATACTTTAAAATCATTAGTTTTACTCACTGACATCATATACTTTCTGGAAAACAAATGAAAGAAAGTACTGCAGTAAGTTTTTAAACTACTTTTCCCAATCACCCACTCTGACATTCAGAGGATTTAAGTGGCTTAGAATAGGTACCACTGGCTAGATAATTATGAAGCTTTAACTGATTTATTTCCAAGCTAACTGCCACATCTTCTCTCACTGTTCAATATCTTAAATTTCCTTTACATTCCTCCTGTCCTAAACAGCAACACCTGGGCTTTAGGAAAATAAAATTAACACTTGTATTAGGAAAGCAGTAAGGTTTTTTATTTATTTGTTCTGCTAATGGGTATATGAGGAAAAAAAGACAAACTGATTTTTGCTCTTTTACTTGTCTTATAACCCATTATGTTTACATTCTTTAAAATATGAGTGTCAAGTCCATTTATGATTTTAGTTATTTTGGTAGTTTTAGCAGTTCTTCCACCTAGATAAAATCTATTCCTTCTTGTCCCACCTGTGATGAAGAAAATGTCAAGATGATCATCAGTAATTAGTCCTCCCATTTGGTTGATTGGAGAATATTATTCCTTTTCTCACCCAGTAATAGTTCTCCTTAGTACATAATACAGGACACAAGTCTTTATACTCTAGGAGGATGGATTTTGTACCTAAGAAGATTCGTGACTAACAGTGTCATGGTCATATACCTCAAATGAGAAAATGAGCCAAAAATATCCAGCACAGAGAGTGGTGGTCTTAATAAAATAAGAATCTAACAATGACACCCTCCACCGCAGGTTGCAATGGATTTGCAGTTTAATGGGGCATCCAGGCCTCTGATGATTTGGCTTCTATTATGTTTCCAGTCTCAATACTCAAGGTTCGTTCCCTGATACTACCTTTGTGTAACAGCAACAGCAAACTGCTTATAATCCACTGCTCGTCCAATACACCCGAACAACTTCCATCCCTCCCCACTTACCATGTACTTCTCACACTTCTGCCATGTTGAACTAACTGAATCTTCAGTATGGAGCGCCCTGTGTTTATTCTGAGTAGGTAATGACATACACAGTATATGCACTTTCTGTTTTATGGTTCCTTAATAAGAAAAATTGAAACACAATTCTACAAAGTTTGCCTGAAAAGCCCTGAAAATCTATTTTTGGTTAAAGTTGAAGTTCCTATATTATATATGCTTATAATTAAACTCTTAATAAAAGGTTTCTTGCATGTAAAGCTCAAAATGGACTTTTTTTGGGGGGGCTCTAGGGATTGGGGGCTCAAGGATGCTTAACCACTGAGCCACATCCTCAGCCCTTCTTATTTTTTGTTTTGAGACAGAGAATTTCTAAGTTACTTAGGGCCTTGCTAAGTGGCTGAAGCTGACTTGGAACTTGCTATCCCCTGCCTCAGCCTCCCGAGCTGCTGAGATTACAGGTGTACACCACCATGCCCAGCCTCAGAATAAGATATTTTTGTTCATAGCTTTCAGAAAAAGTACTTTGAAAGTTAAAAAAAAATCAAATGAAAAATCATTAACCAATCATTTATTTCACATAACCAATATATTTCAATAGGTAAACTATAAAACACAAAACCCAAACCCACTATGTGTGTCCTTATTGTTGAGCTGAGATGAAATCCCATCAATTTTCACCTAAAATGGCTAACAAGAGTTGCCAGATAAATGGTGTATTAATAATGAGTACAAATGGAAGAAACAGAAAAGAATATGAAAATTATATAATAGAGCAGTGGCATAATCTCTAATGTGCTGATACCTTTTATTTGGGGGTCCAGGATAATGTGGGTAGTGATAATGAGTTTAGGGCATGCTCCAATTTAACTAAAAAGAGGGTTTGTGTTGAAAAGGTGTTGGTAAGTTTGAAGAACAGAATTGAGACTGTTTCTGTTTATTTCATGCAGTGATTCCTTATAGTTTTCTATAAGCTACCGCATTACACTCTGAAGATGATTTGTGGTACCATTTCTGTTCATCTTTTTTTTATTCAGAAATTTATTTGTTGAACAATCAAACAAGCTTCAAATGAAACAATATAACGTTCATCTTTGACTTTGAAGATCACTTTCCAACCAGCGTGTGACTGTTTGGGATTGTACCAACTGCGTGATCACCAGCGGGCAGCTCTGCTGCATTGGCCATCCAGGAGAGGAACATTCATTACTACCCTTGAAGGGCTGCACAGGCACAGCACAACAACTAATGGGGAAGAAAACGACAATGATCTCTGCCTTTTGCATGTTTACTTATCCACTAATGAGTTACCTTATTTTTATCAATTGTTTGCCAAAATTAAGGCACCTTCAAAACACAGACTGCCATGAGTCACAATTTTCAAGTGCACTTCTTTCATTGTTGACTATCCCATTTCATCCCTCAGCTTTCCAACTTTCTGAGATAAGATAAAGCAAACACTGGAAAATCAAACGCTCAGTTGTGTCCATAAGGAGAAAAAAAGAAGCCAGGTGATAATTCTTTTGTCTATTAGATGTGAAAGGTTACCTTTGACTCAGGAACCTTCTGTGATCTTAATGTGAAGATCTCAATTTAATTAAATAGAATATATTGTATTGTTCTATAAACATTAACATCTAATAATCTTTACAATAGAAATATGGAGTATAGAATTAATGAAAGTCAGTACATGTGTTATGGTGTTTATGATCCAAATTATGGCTTAAACTCATGACTTCATATCTCATGAGAAAGACAAAGAATAGAAAACATCTCTAAGATTCTTTGTGGTTCAAGTTATTACTTAGTGTCCCAAAATGAAAAGATTTTAATTTTTAACATTACCTTTTTATTCTTCAAGATCCCCTAAAATATGATGTCATATTTCAATACAACATATATAATTGCTTTTAAAAGTTTGTAACAGTTCAACACAGGGATACAACTTTTAGCAATATTCTTTCCATTATCCCACTTTACATTTTCCAAGGGTATTTCACATTTCTACTCCTTAAGATTCCTTTGCAGTACACACTAGAAAGACGTTCTTGAACTTGTCCACAGCTATTTCTAATTTGTCTGATCCTCATCAGTCAGTTTAAAGGAGCATAAAATGTCATCTGCCTCATCCGTCACTGTGTGTGTGTGTTAATGTATTTATCTGATTCACTTCCCTTAACTCGTCTGAGCCTGATGCAGCTCTGAATCTTTCCCATCTCCTAATTTATTTCAGTCACTCCTCGAGTGTACTGGAGCTGAATTTCTCAGGTAGACTCATCTGAAAAGATGCCATGCTCTAGCAATTCCATAAGCAATTATCATCCTAATAACTTGCAAATCCTGCTTTGTATATTCGCTGTTGGTCTAGTGCCAAACAGGGGTCCATGCCCCCTAAGCCCTTGACTTGCCACTCTTAGAAGGTTTTCTAATGAAGAAGCATTTGTCTGACTATTTGGGGTTGCCCAGAGATAGTTCATGATACTGCATTATCATGGGAAGCTGGATAAACATTGATACTGACATGTCATGGTTATGCAACTATTTGATAGCCACCACTACTGAAAAACTTACCTTTACTCCCTGCTTCAGCCAATGTCATGGAATTAAGGATCAGACCTAGTGCATTCTCAGATAAAATTAATGCAACTCAGTATAGTGTCAAAAGAACTTTATTCTTTGTCACCACTATCAACCATCTTTACTTCAGTCAAGCTTAACAGTCACCATAAACTTATTACACTTAGAAATGTATGCTAGGTTTTATAATTGCCAGCCTGTGATATGGTGAAATAAGAGGAACATAACATAAGGTAGAAGATGCTGGTTTCAGGTGAACACAATCACTGGTAACTGACACAGGATTCCAGAGCAGAGATCTGTCAGCCAAGAAAGACACCAAGACATCAGGTATCTGGGGAAACCTTGTCTGGACCTGAAAGGATAGTCATGGACATGTGTGGAGGAGGTAGAAAGAGCTGGGGCATTGGTGTGGCAGCCCTTACTGTGCTGAAAATAATGTATAAGCCAACACAGCTGCTGAGAAGGGCTTCTGAAGGAGGACATTGAAAATTAAGACTGTGTACATGAAAATTCAGGTTACAGAAGGTTTTGAATTATGCAGTGTGAACTTTTACTTTAAGGAAGAAGAAAATGAAAACCATAATCATTCAAAACAGGCCCTTTGTTCTGGGACAACTGTCCCTTTGGTATGAAAGTCTTCCTATCAGGTGCTTCATTTGATCTTTATTAATTAGAGATTTCTTGAGTATCTACTGTGTGGCCATAACTTTTCTAAATGTCAGACACGCTGTAGGAAATGAGAGAAAGATTCTCTCATTATGGAGAGTAATACTTTACTAGAGCATCCATAAAAAAATACCACTGACTGGGTGGGTTAAACAGCAAACATGTATTTTTTTTTTTTATAATTCTTGAAGTTGGAAGTCCAAGATCAAGGATTTAACAGTGTTGGTTTCCTCTGAAACCTCTCTCTGGCTGGCAGGTGGCCATCCTGTGGCTGCCTTATCCCATGGCCATTCTTCTGTGCACAGTGCTTTCCTGGCTTTTCCTCTCATTTCATTAAAATACCAATTATATTAGATAGGATCATCTTAACCAGAACATTTTAATTTAATCACCTTTTTGAAGACATCTAAATAAAGTCAGAATTTGAATAGTGGGGTTTAAAATTTCAACTTGTGAGTTTTTGTAGGGACATTATTAACCCGTAACATGGATTAATAATATGCTAGAAACAGTCTCTACTTCTAAAACATAAACTCAGGGTCCAGTCCCAGGGTTTTCCCATCACACCTAACACTTTGGAATCCATGAGTGCACACAGCCAACACTCAGGTTGAACTTATTCTTGCTTACATATGTTAAACCCCTCTCTCACTTTCCTGGCACCATCCAAGCAAAGGGAAGGGGAGATCAAGAATCAATCTCATCTATGACATGCCTGTTGTGACTTAGGTTTTCCTCGAGGGTTCTCTTGAAATTCACCTTAAACTGATTTCTCTTGAGAATGATACAGACCAACAGTGAAATTTAGCCTTGGATCCAAATACTCAAGGGATGGCTTTGATCACAAGGCTCAAAGAAGAATATAATGAGAGATGAAAACACTTGGAAAAGAAATACACTATGTGTAAGCTGAATTTCTCAGTCTCAGCACTCTGTGGGTAAAATGAGGTCACATTAATATTAAGAATCACATTTTTCCCCCTCTGGCGTGAAGCCACACCTGCAGGCCTGCAGATTCTCATTTTTCATTCCCCTGGCCCACACCCCAAGGTCTTTGATCATCTCTCAGTTATTTCTGGGAGGCTCCAGGGTGAGTCTCACCTCTTTTTTCTTCAGGAATAAATGAACATTTTTCCTTTCTTTTAAAGCTCCTTTCAGAAGATCACTGAAAAGGGCATTTGGAAGCAGGACCTGTTGACCACCGTAGCCCATGATGTCTTCTGAGCTGCATGTATACCACTCAGCCCCATCATTCTCAGGCTGCTAAGCTCAGCCAGGGTGACCCTTGATAACATGGAAATTATATCAACCAAGCAACACTTCTGGTGTTGCAGGTCCCACACAGTTCCTGTTAAAGTGGCCCCTAGAAATAGAGAAAACAATGCATTCCACTCCAGTCTCCTTCTCAGATTCAAATTCAAAGCCTCAATCCTAAAACTCCATGAAAATGACAAATCCACAAAGGGCTTAGCGGGGAATCAGAAACACCTTTTCTTCACACAGACAAAATTCACTTTGGTCCACCTGATATTAACTATACTGCTTTACGTAGGAAAATAATTTTTTACCACTTGCAAAGATGTGATAATTTTCATACCATGAATTCTGTTTAGACATCACTTGTTTAATTTTCTTCCAGACACTTCACATTTTGGGATAAAAAAATATGTAGTCTCAATAATTTTTCTATGAACAAACTGAGCTTAATCTCTCTTAATCATCAAATATGTTTTGAGATTCTACCAAATGCAAGGCATTTTGCAAAATAAGGTCATTGTTATATGTTCTGAGTAACTTACTCTTTCTTATTTTTAAAGTAAGCATTAATTCTTCTTTCTTTTTCCCCAAGGAATCAGTGGCAGTTGGTTCTATATTTTCTTCTATACAAAAGAAATAGCTCCTTTCTTTTGCCACAAAATAAAAATAAATGAGATGAATCAACCCCTCATGAATTTTTGACAAGTCACATGTCTTGATGGCAAAATGAAGCAACAGACATCCAACCTGCATTACCTGGGCCTTGAACTTTTGTTGGTCGTCAAACAATTAGTCCAGTTAACCTCACAATCCAGGGAACCAAGTCCTTTTTTCTCTCTTATCTGTACATTTCATGATGAAGTATCTACTTAATCCAAACAGAGGAAACTAGTAAAATTAATCATCAAAGCAGTAGGCATCAAATAGATAATGGACACCATTTTCTTTTCTAAAGTTTACTGTGTGTGATGCAGGAAATACTTGATATTTCAAAATATCCTCCACATAAAACCTCAAGCTGATTTCAATGTAAACCTATATTTGAAGGTCAAGATATGATCTTTAATCTTCAAAAGCAAATTTTTCAAAAAAATCAACATTGGTACACTAGATAGGTCAAATAAGTAAACCCCATGCTACAGAAATATCTTAAGGCCTTTAAGATCTATATAGCCGTGATTGTTATCTGAAATCAATGGAAAAATCAATAAGGCTAGGGCACTCTACAGACACTATTATTAATAATGGTAAAAATCTGCTTTTGTATAACTTCAATATATATACTAGGTCCTACACTCTCTACTTCATTTGAATTTTTCATAATCCTGAATAAAATTTACGTAAGTGTAACTATGCTCCTCTGTGCTTTGTGGAACAAGACTTAAAGAGGTCAGTTGTTTTACCAGAATTACTAGATCAATAGGGATGACAGGCCAGGTTTCCTGACTTCTAGTATTCTCTTGCTATATTATAATCTTTCATCTCATCATTAAAAGCCACGTTTGAACTCTTCAGCCAAGCCTTAGTATTTCATCCTTTCCCTTTTAGAATTGAATGATTTGTAACATTTTTAGGAAGGAGCCAACCTTAAACAATAGACGCCTTAATTATATGTAAAAAATTCTTATGATAACAAGCTTCCCCTAATTTTTATCTAAAAATTTCCTTAAATACCATTTATTGTAGCACTTTTACATAGCCTTGGATTACATTTGCCTTAAGCATTAAAGCATATGTACTACCATAAATTAATATAAAATATATAATCACATTATTTTCAAGTAATAAGAGAAAAGGCAGATGGTAATACTTAACAAAAAGAGCTGAACACACGAATGGAGTCATTGATTCAAGAAAGCTCTCCAACTATGGTTATTCTCACTATAGCACAGGAAGATGGATCCTGTTCAGAACAGCAATCTTAATGAACTTAGAAAACAGATATCAGAGTTCAGTGTTGCTAAGTCATGGCATTTACAAGGTAAAGAACCAGGAAGAGGTAGCTGAGAAGGTAGGTGGCCCCCAAACCTTTCCCAGGTTTCTGCGCAGAACCCTGGCCAGGGCTGCACTGTGCATGTGTAGGATAAGGCATGAAGTCTGCCTTACAGCAGAGATCACCTAATACAGGGTTGAGCCCAAAACAGAGACATCACATATCTCACAGAGCTGGAGAATTTGGATTTTTGTTCCTGCTAAGAGTGAAGACCAACAACTGAGGCGCAGACATTCTTATGACTCAAAAAAAAAAAGGCACACCTTAGGAGTGAGGAACATAGTCTAAGGTAAGGGCAACTCCTTAGGACTAAGGACAAAACTAAAAACCAAATGACCTTAACTAGGATAAAATCAAACTTGAAAGACTAAAGAATCCATTATTAATTTAACAAAGAGAGTCAACATTCATGAGTGTCAGAGAGCATAATTGAGATTTCCAACAATTTATCACTCCTAATATCTATCACATAATCAAACAATTACTTGACATACAAAGAAGTAGAAAAATGAAACCCAATATCAAGAAATAAATATTACGGCTAGGGATGTAGTTCCTTGGTACAGTACTTTTCTGGCATGTTTGAGGTCCTGGGATCACTACCCCTGTCAAAATAAAAGAATAGAAAAGATAAATTAGTAGAAAAATCCTGAGATAATGCAAGTGTTAAAAATACTGTGAAAGCAGCTACTACAAACACATTCAAAGAATTATTAAAAGTGAGCATTATGAATGGGTAGCTAAGTAATGAGAATTAAAATAAATGGAAATTCTCAAACATATATATGTAAACTGTGTAATGATAAAGTCATTGAGTGGGCTTAATAATGTATCAGAAACTGCAGAAGAAAGGATTGGAAAACTTGAAGAGAGATCAACAGAAATTTTCAAACCTAAAACTCACAAAATATTTTTAAATAAATTAATAATGTCTGAGATATATGAATGAATCAATATAAAAAATCCAACTTACATACAACTAAAGTTGCTACAGAGAAAGTAATAGAATGAACAGAAAAATATTTGAAAAAATAATGGCAAAGTTGGTGAAAAACATCAAGTTATACAACTGAGAATCTGTGAATCCTTAGCAGGATAAATATAAAAAGAACTATACCTAGGCACATCAGAATGAAACTGCTGGAACTGAAAACGATCATAAAAGCAGCCAGTGGAAAAAAGGCACATTGCATACAGGGGAACAGCAACGCAAAATGATAGCAAACTTATTATCAGAAACAATGAAACCCAGAAGACAATGAAACGACATCTTTAAAGTGCTTTAAAAACAAAACAAAAGAATCAACCCTGAGTCCTATATCCGTTGAAGAATCCATTAAAAAATAAGGATAAAGTAAAGCATTTTCAGATACATAAAAGCTGAAAGAATTTGTTTTAAACACACATGAATGACAAAAGCTACAAGATTATTCATCCTTAAGGCAAATGACATCAAATGGAAACTTGGATTTATTGAAAATCAGTAGAATTGGTTAGTATGTGGGTAACTATAAAGTGCTTATTTTTTCTTTATTTAATTTCTTTTAAAAAACAAGCAACTATTTTCAGTAAATGTAGTAGAGTTTTATAGTGGGAATTACAATGTGTGTAGCTGCTAAATATTTAACATAGAGCAAAAAGCATGGAGTTGGGGGAGGGAATAAATAAAATAATGGCTCTTTAAGGTTATCTGAAGTGTTATCTGAAGTGGTGCAATATTAATACAAAATGGACAATGACAAATTAAGGAAACAAAAATCACCATTAGCCTTTTTTATTGTTGTTGTTTTTCTAAAACTTTATTTCAAAGTTATTCTCCTTGCCATTAAATAAGGTATATGGTTAATGCTCTGTGCACCATCAGCCATTTAAAAAATACAAAGAGGTAAAGCTAAAAAAGCTAATAGATAAATAGAAAAGAAATACCAAAATTAAATTATATTTAACTATAGGAAAACATCAAAAAAGACAGCGTTACAACAATAAAAATAAGTTAGAAAATAAAAATGTACATTTTAACAATAGCAACAATTAAATTAAATGTAGTATATTAGATTTTTGACAATGTCTTAAGAGCAATTTAGTGAGGTCTTCAATAAGTGGTACTGAAACAACTGGATTTTCATGCATCTAAAACCAAAGAAAACAATAAAAAAACTTTTTGTGCTGCAACTCACAAAAATTTACTGAAAGTGAATTATGGACCTAAGTGTAAAATAGAAAACTAAAATTTCTATATGAATGTATATGAGAAAATCATTGTCACTTAATCAAACATTTCTCCACACATATCAGATGTTAACAAAGGAAAATAATTATATTAATTTAACATTATCAAAATTCAAAACATTTTCTTTTTGAGAGAAATGGTAGAATATATTTCCACAAATTGGGAGAAAATACTTTACATCACTTATGTGTTAAAGGATTGAATCATATTTATAAAGAACACTCAAAATTCATTAATAACAAATTGAACAGCCAATTAAAAAGAGAGGCAAATATTTCATCAAATAAGGTAAGAATATCAAACACACACACACACACACAACATACACACTCACACATGAAAATGCCCAACATCATTAATCATTAAAGAAATGCAAACTGAAACCACAATGAAATACCACTGCACTATTTGAAATATTATAGATATAATTGGAAATATTTTGTGTAGCAAGTGTTGGTGAGACTGTGGAGCAATTGTAAAATTACTTACATTTGAGCTAAAAAGGTAAAAACGATACAATCACTTTGGTAATTTCATGAAAAGTTAAACACATATCTACTAATTACCTCATCATTTGTTTCCTAGGCATTTATCACCAGAAAATATAAACATAAAAGTTCATATAAAGACTGGCATAAAGATGTTAATATAACTTTTATTTGCAATAATCAAAATCTGGGAATGACTCAAATAGGCACCAACAGGTGAATGAATGGGTAAACAAATTCCAGGCAGGGGAACACTGTTCAGCAATAAAGGAAATGGACTACATACCCACAACTTAAATTAATCTCCAAATAACTGTGCAGAATGAAATATGGACAAAAAGAGTATAAACTATATGCTACATTTATTTAAAAAATTCTAGGAAATACAGACTAATCCGTAGAGATTAAAAGCATACTGTTTTTTGCCTGCTAATAGAAGAGGTAGAGGAAAGTGGGGAAGGACTAAGAGACATAAGGGAAGTTTAGGGAGTGACAGATATTTTGCTAGTCTGGAAGGGTCAAATGTGTATGTCTACATCTATATATAGAGAGAAAGAGATACCAATATAGATAGATATAGGTACATGTATGTATAATCAAACTGTGCAATTTAAATATGTGTAATCTGTTTTATGTCAATTATCTGTCAGCTAAAATATTTAAAATGAACAAAAGAATACTCACAATAACTCTGTTTAAATAAGACAAATCCAAGCCACAGAAATGCCCATCAACAGTATAAAAAATAAATTTTTATTAAATTGATTACCATACAGTAATAAAACCCCAAAAATTAAGTACAACATAGATGCAACTTTATAACATACTAAACTAGCAAATCCGAGAAGCATAAGAAATATTACTGCTGTAAAACTTAAAATATAGGTAACTAAATAATGTATACAGGAACATCCATAATTGTTGTAAAACAACAAAGGGAAAAGCAAAGGGGAAATAACTACGTGATTCAGATTAGAGCTTCTTTTAGGCAGGCATATTAGCTTAGGAGGAAGAATGAAATGTAATTGTGAATATTTGTTTCTTAAGGTTGGTGGTGGCCAATATAAGGAGCATTCCTTGTCCTGCTTTTATTTCCACTGTAGACATAAGTGTCCATTTCTATAGACTCCACATTGAAAGATGTTACAAAGCCTTAGAACATAATATTCCATTTAAAAGGTAAACAAAGCCTGAGTGAACATGCATAAACTATCTAGAAATGGTACCCTTAAAATATAAAGACCAGAGAGGTTGAAACTACAAGGCTGGGGGGAAAAATAAACACAAGAAAGCTGGTGTGGCTGTATTTGCATCCTCAAAGTAGACATTAAGATAAGGAGCATCTTCAACAATAAAGAGAAACATTTTATTTATTTTTAAGAGAGAGAGGAATAGAGAGGGGGGGACAGAGAGAGAAAGAAAGAAACGGAAAGAGTATTAATTTTTGTTTTTCATGTGGCTTTTGTTCTCTGACACTTCATTGTGTATGTGGACCTGAGGTTCAAACACACGTACCTGCACATGCCAGACAAGTGTGTCACCAGGGAGCCACCTCTCCAGTTCAAGAGGAATATTTCATAATGATCAAAGTACTAGGCAAGAAATGGAATCATTATCAGCCAAACATCAGGGCAAACTGACTGAATAATGGGATGTGGATTCAGGAGGGGTTTGGTTTTTCTATGGTCTCCCTCAAAGGCAGGGTGTGGGAAGGACCCTGGTTCTGACAACTTCCAGGAGCCACCGTTCCAGTCTTGAACCCTCTTTCTCCAGATCTCTTTTACTTCATATTAATGACCTCTATCCTATTAAGAAGGGAAAGAAGGAAAAATAAAAACAGTAATCTCAAACCAAAAGGAATAAATAATGAGGATTTTTAATAAAGCAATCTGTGTTACAACTATTAGTGTTTAATAATTCATTATAACAATATAACATTTGCCCAAATGCTAAAATAAGATTTGTTTCGATGCTGAACTTTTCATTTCTGCCTCGATATGTAACTTGCTCTTTTGCTTGGACATTTTTTCTCTATTTGATTTTATGTTTGTACTTAAATCATGAATACAAATATTGAACTTAAAAATAAAATGATACATGGTTGAACCCATGTGTGATCAGAAAAATCGAAATCATTTCTCTTTTCAGACAAAAGTATTAAAATGAATTGCCATCCGGGCTAAGTGGAGACATCACAGTGACATGAGTAATATTCCAAGTTTCTGCAAAAGGCTGCAGTGTTTGCTGATTACTCTATGGTAAGTGTGTCAGAAACAGGGCTTAGGGACAGATTTCATCTTCTAAAATTATTTCCACTGAGGAGAAGAAGCTGGCACCTTGATGATTGTAGAAGAATAAACAAAACAAAATAACTCAGGCAACTGACATAGGCTGGGGACTAGTACAAATGACCAAATTCACTGGCCCCTGTCCATCCGATCTTCTCTTAATTTACTTGTTGATTTATGCTGTGAAGGGATTTATCCTCTTCTTTTACCAGCTCACACTTCAGGTGTTCAGAGTTAAAATAGTTTTCAGTTCCTACTCCCTTAATAAAGACACATGGATCTTTATAGTCTGGGGTTTGGTCACAAAGGGGCCCTGGATCTGCCCAAACCTCTTCTCCATTAGCAGCTATAACAATGACAATCAGAATGACTAGACATCAGAGAGTTGGTTAGAGGAGAAGACACTAACAAAACATTATTTCTAGTATGAAAATATATTTATTCACACAATGTATAGCGTTGTTCAAATATTTTCTGACACTTGATGTCTCTATGTGTGTGTACATCTGCATAATTTGCATAAAACGCACACAAAACTCCATCATATCATTTAAATTTAGTACACACATGCTCACACATGGAGAGGGAATTTAGCAGTACAAATATTTTCACCATCATTTCAACAAATACCTATTCGCTAAATATTTATTGAGCATCTATGATATATCAGGCCATGAATTAGATGCTACAGGAACCATGAAGATGAATTAATCATAGACTTTCCCCTAAGCAGCTTATTACCCAGGATCAGAGATAAATGAAGAATTCAAAATTTTACCTCCAAGTATAAAGTGATAAATGCTACCAAAACATCAGATAAAAAGTTAAGGGAGGATCTAGAGCCATGGGTCTGCAGTTACATGTGCAAGGATGCTGGTTTGAACCCCAGTACCATATACACAACAAAGTGTTGGAGCAAGGAAAGCCACATGAAAAACTAAATAAAATTGATTATTTCTTTCTTTAAAAAAAAAGTGTCAAGGAAGTTGGAGAAAGGGGAGACTAATTCTGAGTACAGAATATAGAAGAGAGATATCAAGGGTTTTCTAGAACATGTATTTTTTTAAAAAGGGACCCCATGATCTGACCATATTTCAATAAAGTCAGCTTGTGGGGACAATATTTCCGTTAAAGCAAACTATGTGTGCGGAGTTATGAAGAAAAGAGTTAGGCTCATTTTCAAACATGTGGATTTGTCTAGTGCGAATAGCATATTAGTTTACAAAAGGGTCCAGGGAGTTGAAAGCTGGGGCATTTAGAATAAATGTAATGGGCAAGGTAGAGCCACCCAAGGAGTTTGAGTATAGAGAAAATATGCATTGATATAGGAGTTTCTTGTCTCCTTTGTGTACACCTCAACACCTAGCAGACAGCCATGCATTCAATAGATTCCCAGTAAACAATATTAATAGTTAAAACACATTTTTGAGAACCGATATGTGGTAGCTCATTTAATCCTAACCACTGCCCCATGGGGTATTTTAAAATATATTTTCATTTATAATTGACCCTGGGTGGTGGTACTTATTTATGGCATATAGTATGACATTTCAATATGCATGTACAATGTCTAATGGTCAGATCAGGGTGACTAGCATATCTATCACTTAAAACAGTTATCATTTTTGCGGGGACTAGGAGCATTCAAAATCCTCTCTACTAGGTTGGAGTGGTGGCTCAGCAGTTGAGGCACTTGCCTGACATCCATGAGGACCCAGGTTCAAACCCCAGCACCACACAGACAACTAAATGTTGGAGAAACAAAGGTCAGATGAAACAATAAGTAAAATTGAACCTCTTTCTTAAAAATCCTCTTTACTAATTTAAAATATATAGTTAATTGTTGTCATCAATAGTTATCCTGTGATATAAAATCTTAGAAATAATTCCTGCTATCCAACTGTGCCCCTGCACAATTGACCATCTTCTCCCTCCCTCCCTTCCTCAAACCCTACCCCAGATCTAGTAAACACTATTCTGCACTCTACTATGAGATCAACTTTTTAACTTCCATGTTAGTTAAGAGTCCATGTTCTCATTTATGTGTGGAATCTGAGAGTTTTGTCATAATTATCTCTGTTTTATTGATGAAGTAAGTGAGATGCAGTATTTAGGTTAAAAACTTAAGCAAAGTCACACAGCTTGGAGATAACAGATCAAGGTCATAGGACAAAGTCTCTCTATTTCTTCTCAACAAATAAATATCTGCTAGATAATTAAAGACTTTCACATCCCAACGAACAAAACATTATTCTCTTTCATCTCATGATTAACAAATGAAAGTAGACATAATCCACGGGACTAAGTCAGAGCCTTATACATTGCATCCTCAGTGCAAGAAAAGAGGAACTATTGGTTTTAGTCAGGTTCCCGATTTCATTAGCAGAACATGACATGTTGTTGGTTTGTTTTGGTGTTGAATCATACAAGATCTGCAAAGATATTTCCCAGGTACAACTGTCATACAGCGGCCATCAGGAGCTGATGTGGCTGTAGTGTGTGGCCTCCTGTACTGTACACTGTGAAAAAATGAGAAAGATGTCTGTTAATCAGCTTCTATCCTTGTGACAAAACTGGAAAGAAACAATTTAGAGGAGGAAAGATTTATATTGGCTCATGGTTTCTGAATTTTCAGTCCATGTTTAGTTGGGTCCATTGCTTTGGGTCTGATGTGAGGCAGAACTTCATGTAGAAGGGCAAGACTGAGGAAAGCTGCTCAGTTCATGTCACCCAGGTAGTAGGGATAGAGAAGAAGGGACCACAGCCAAGAAATTTCCTCCTAGGGCATATCCCCAGTGACCTTCATCCTCATTAAGTCTCACCGCCTACATTTTCCCAAAAGTCCATTCAAATCATCAACCCATCAAGTGGATTAATCCAATGAGGAGCCCTCACAATCTAGTCATTTTCTAAAAGCCATCTGGACATTAATTCACTGGAAACCAAGCCTTCAACATCTGATTCTTTGGGAGATACTTCATATCCAAATTACAACATGGAGAAAGCTCCAAATGGCCCTTGTGTGGAAAGGAAAATATAGCAGAACCCCTGGAGGATCTCAGGATTTATAAAATGTCTCCTCTCAGAAATTATTCCTTACATAAATACAATAAAATTATATTTAAGGTGGTATAGGCGTGAGAGGAAGAAGAGTAGGCTATGGAATGATTTGAGATTGGTCTATACAAGTCACAGAAAAGGAATCCAATTATCTGCTCTTCATAAAATTATGAAGGTTAGTTGAAACATGTTAAATTCCAAAAGTCATCTTTGTCTTTGAGATTAATTTTTCTCTTCTCATATAACTAACAAACAAACGAAAACTCATCAGTCTCAGAAGACATACTCTTGGGTTTTCTGAAAAGAAGCTTCAGTCCAGCCGTGTTTAGAGGTACTTACTGAGTGTTTATCATAAACTGTTCATGGTCATCTTGCTGGGAATCAGAAGACCAAGGAGTTCTATAATGAGGGGAAGAAGCCAGGAAATTTGGCCCCAGATCAAAACCCCACCCTGGTCTTCAGCAGCTGAGGGACTGTGATCAATGCATTCTACTCCTCAGAGTCCTTATTTTCAGATCTATCATGGAGACAACAATAGCATTTACACAATAAGGTGATTGTAGGGGGGTAAAATAATATAAATGAAAAGGTACTATAAACATTGAAGCACACAATAAATCCTGATATTAGTGTGTGTGTGTGTGTGTGTGTGTGTGTGTGCGTGCATGTGTATGTTTTTAAACATTCAAATATGTTTGGAGTTTGGCTATTGCTGAAAATTTGTTTCTATCACATTTCCTCAGATTACAGAGCCAAGTTATCTGTATTCAATATAATTCTAGATACATCCATTTATAACATATTTAAAAGTGGAATGAATTAAACTTTGCCAACTTTTAGCAAAGTCAAAAAGATAAATGAGTCATACCTTTCCGAGTTCTTGCTTTCTCTGTTTCTGGGTTCATTGGAGAGGAAGAGAGGAATATAAATATTTAATAGTAAGGACACCAAAGTCTTTAGGGAAGCATTAACATAAAGCTGTAGAATTAATTCAGATGAAATCACTATGAGGTGGCCAATTGGAGTCATAGTTCTTGCTACATATTCCATTAATAAGTATTTATGTATTAGTTTCCTGTTGCTGCTGTAACAATGCATGGCTGACATAATAGCTTTAATATTACAAACTTATTTTGGAATTCTGAAGGTTATAAGTCTCACTGAAGTAAAATCAGATTATAGGCATAGGTGTGCTTCTCCTGGAGAGTCTAGAAGAGAATCTGTTCCTTGTTTTTCCATCTTCCAAAGGCCACCCACCTTTCTTGGCTGATGACAATGTTCCATCTATAAAGCTACCTATTGCATCAATCTGAACTTTGACTCTGTTACCAGATCTTCTCAGACTCTCCCACTTCCTTTGTCCCAGATAGATAGCCTCGTGCTTACAAGGCATCCACCCCGAGAATCCTAGATGTTCTTCCCATCTCAAACTTGTTTATCATATCTGTAACATGCAAAGTTAGTTCATTTTACTATGCAAGATAGCCTCCTATACATGCTGGGGATTAACTATCTTTCCCTCTTCCTACTTAACAAGTATCTGTTAAATAAATAGATAGATAAACAAGATGCATGGGCATCTCTGAAAGCCTTTCTTCTACCTAGCACACTTAGTTTTGTTTTCCAACCTATACCATCTCTTCCTCAGGCCAACATTGGCAGTGTACCTTAGAAATGTATTAGCCTTTGAAATAATCTCACCACTGACCAATTTGTTCACCCAATGAAAGAACTATGTGATGAGGCTCAGAGTGGAGTAAGACTGATCAGGCAAGCATGTTTGTCGAGATTTTCCTTTTTACATGTCAGTGTGCAGCTCTTAAACTAGCTTCACAAAAGCAGCCTGAATTCAGGTAAACACATTACACATTTTGAATTGTTCGATTTGAGAATGTAAGTACCCCAAAGGACAAAGATAACAGTCACCTTCTGTCCTTCTTGAAAATCATCCTGGTGTCCTACACCTGGATTACTGCACATTGATTGTTTAACAAACAGAGGACTTATATTTCCTTTAAACATATCCCGATAACTACAGCAAAATAAAAATGCTGCTAAAGAAAAGACTTTTATTATCTTTTATTTTACACTCTAAAATCTAATTCAGAGCATGAGGAGCAATGCCCAAGCAAAGCCAGATTTCATGTTCATTAATGTAATTGGACATTAGTGCTGTAGCCATGTCCTCCTACTCAACAGTGAAAATGACCCTCTTCCCATATTATCATCAATAACAGCACAGTGATGTCCTGGCTGGGACTGACCAGACTGTAACTAAGCTCTTGGTCCCTTGGGCAATGGGGTGATTTTTATTTACAGTGACAAGATGATCTTTACACTTGTTTCTCTTTGGACTGTACACACAGCTCTATCCATAAGCCAAAACCCAGCCAGCCCGGCTCTTTCTGCTCTGCACTTTACTTAACTGACGAGGTGTCAGCATTAATTTCTTGACTGTCGGAAAGTTTCATCTCTCATGCCCTAGGGATGTTTTCTTGACCTCTCTAGTCCTGTGATTGGGAAAGGTTTGGTCTTTTCTCATAAGCTCCAAACATTTTCTTTCTTTTCCATTGCAATTATTATCTCCTGTGACATTTACAAGGACCAGTTCTGCTATAGCTATAGCTATAAACATACAAGAAGCCTTGGCGACCCAGAATTCTTTTCTGCTTGAACATGCCAGTTAATAACTACAGGGGCTTTCAGCATGAATTCATAATTTGAGCCTTCTGAATAAGCAACCTGCTTCAAAAGCAGTCTTTGTCAGTAGAACTCTTAAAAAAATGTTTGAAAAAATTACAATCAAGTATAATTATGTAAATAACAAATTTAGTTTTATGTAAACAAAGCACAAAATTGTTCAACTCTGCAATCATCATGTAATTATTTTTTATTGTTAGTAAATGAGGTTCACACAATGGCTAGAAAAGGGTCTGCTCCAGGGCTGGTTTTTGAGACATAAGAAGATGATGAGAACAGCTGAGGGCTAGAAGCTGGCTACACTCGAACCACCTATGAGTTATACCATCTTTAGCAATTCACCCACTTACTTTGTACTTCATTTCCTATTTTACCAAAGACTGTTAGCTCAGCTCATTCCTAAGGCCTTGTCTATGTGTAATACTCAGGAAATGCATAAATAACCACCTGGCACCTTTCAACCTTTACTAATATTTTCTATGGAAGTGCTGCTGAGGAACTCAACACTTCTGTGTTCAGTACTTTTGACCTCCAGACTCATATATTTTCATTGTCTAATTGTGAACTAGAATAAGCTGGAACTAACAGGAGGTGTTTTCCTTTACTCACACAGAGATTCATTTAGAAGTCTTGCTTTTTGGAAGGGAAGTTACAAGAGCACCAGGTTGGTCTGTTTGCCCAGGTGCATTCTCCAAGGAGCAATGATTTTAACCATTAGACATCTTTTTATTCTTTTCTATTTGCCTATTCCTTTTTTTTCCTTTTATTTTTGAACAACCATACAAGTTTTTAACAAAATAATATAAAATGTGTACAGTTTTTGGATATTAGATTTACCCCCAGGAGTGCCCCGCCAATTACCTACTCTTATCCCTCCCTTCCCTTACCCACAATATCTCTAAAAAAGTATTAGGTTGTATAACATTACACCTTATCTGGACCTAACACACGATAATAGACCACCTTTCTCAATGGCCAGGGTCTAGTTCCACCATTAGACATCTTTAATATTCTACAGATACTTTGAGTTTAAAGGTTTTGACTTTAGACAGTTCTTTTAGTCAGCTTTTGTGTTTCTGTATCTAACATACCTAACAAGAACATCTCAGAGCAGGAAAAATTTACGTGAGTCTCAGGATTTCAGAGGTCTCAGTCCATAGGCAGCTGACTCCATTGCTGTGGGCCTGAGATGAGGCTGCACAGCATGGCAGGAGAGCATGGTGGAGAAATGTTGCTCTGCTCAGTTCATGCCTGGCCAAGAAGCAGAGAGAAAGGGGGAAAGGGAAACAAGGAAGAAGAACCTTCTCAAGGCACCTCCAGTGCCCACTTCCACACCCCACCTACCTATAGTTACCAATCAGTCCATTCAAATCTAATGAATTGATTAGGTTACAGCCTTCATATTCCAACCATTTTACTTTGGAACATTCTTGCATTAACATAAACATTTTGTGGAGAGAACCTTCATATTTCAAACCTTAACAATAGTGAAACTTTGCTTTTATGTGAAATAAATAGAACTTGTTAAGGACTATACAGTTCTCCATTTTCAAACTACTTGCTAAATTTTCCTGTCATTGCTTTTTCTCGCTTAGGTTCTTTTCAAACTAAAACAAAAATTTGCTTTCATTTTCTAGAGTGAGTTTGCGTTCAGAGAGATTGTTGCATTCTATGGTCCCAACTTCTGCATCTTACAACTGTTGTGTTGCCCAAGTCTCAGACAATATATATCCTATCCATTATGCTAGACCTGGTTGAGCTCCTGGCCTGCCTTCACTCTCACTCCAGGCCTCCAAGAACAACATGTTCTTATCAATAATAGGAGGAGAGGCACTAGGCAATTTAACTTCTGACTTTTTTTTTTTTAATCCCACATATAATAAAAAACTCTTCTTAAATGATGAGGACATTGAGAACAGAATGTACTCTTTCTACTTTGGAAAGAGAAAGTGGTCAATGAATATTTAACGTTTGCTCCATAACTTCTATCATGTGGAGAGAAAATCATAGATAAAAGTCTTTCCATATTATTCTCAGTGTGCAATCTCTGAACCAGTAGCATCAGCATCATTCCAAGACCTTCTTAGAAATAATCTCAGCCCCCAACCTAATAGTAAGTCCAGGAGTGACACCAGGGGTGTGACCCAGCTCTCTGTGTCTCAGCCATCCTTCCAGATGACCCCAATATATGTCAGTGTTTGAGGATCAATTACAGACCAACGTCTAAATGATGTAAATCATAGTTCATTTTTCTAAACATGGAAAACGCATTGTTACTTATAAGGGAAACATACTGTGAATTATTTTGTAGTTGCTTTCACACATTGTGATAGTAGAAGTTTATTAAAGAGGTTCCAGTGTTTAACACTCAAACCCTATGTGTGAGTAGTGTATATGGCAGGCATTAGTAAAAGTGTTTGAAGAAAATGTTTATTGATTTTTACAAATAAAAAAATACATGAGCAACATTATAATCTTACTATGGGTTAATATTTACTTGCTTCTCCATTCACATCTGGCTAAAGGCACCAGGAACTATGACTATTCTGTGGGTCACTGCACCATCATGGAGCAATTCAAATGATTTGGCTGGAAGAGTGGATGTGCCTTCTTTTCTTTACAATCCTGAAGTTTCCTCCAAACTGAGCATCCTGGAGAAGAGACGCTATACATGTTTACCTATAAAAAAAAGTCAGTAAAGATTAAATGCATTGTAAGAAAATATTGGATTCTCCTGATCTATCCTAAAGAGAAGCTGCGTGAGCCCTTTATTGCTTTATTTTATTTGTTTATCTTTGCCTTTATTATTTTGAAGTACAAATAGTCTGCTTTCTGCCAGTGAATCTTGGCTTATGTACTATGTGGGGCAGTGACCCTGAATAATGTATATAGTTATAAGCAGAACAAGACCCTGAGACCTGTAGGTTTAGATTTGTGTTCATGTTTGTGCATGGACAAATGTTATTAAGGGAGAAAGTGATTTATTCTCCTAAAATACATCACCATGATTCCTGAGGGTTAATTACTTCTTTTGAGAAATTAGCCCCAGTCTGTCACCGGCTTACTGACGGCAGTGATTTCCTCTGGAAGACATCTGGAAGCAATTGTCCTCAGCTGCTTACCTGTATCTCAGGTATATATAGGAGCACACACCATAGAAATAGATGTTTTTACTTAAGGTTATGCAAATGCACAGTCAGGGAGAAGCACAGAATTCTCAAGAGATTTGAAAGGTTACTAAGAAAAATCAAGTCAGTAAATCAATGTAAAATGTTTAAAGACTTCTCTTCTTCCCAAATGTTAAGCAGAAAGCAGTTATATTCCTTCCTACTACCTTGGGAGCTTGCCCCCTAAACTGGGTGTTCAGACGTGGAAAAGGAAGGAAAGAAGAAAGGGGAGGGAAGAAGGGGTTAGGAGGGAGGGAGAGAAACTTCAAGTAACAAAATATTTAAAGAATTTATATGGAAAGTATTACATACAATATAAAAAATTAAAGAAAGAAGATGTTGCATGAGGTGAATAGCTAAGTAAATTTTCCTAGAGAAGTAAGACTTGTATAAGCCCCAAAGGAAAGTAGATAACAGAAACCAGAAAATGTTTCCTACCACACAATGACTTCTCTAAGAATTCCTTCTCCTCTTATTGGACCAGAAAGTGAGGAGAACAGATGCAGACTTCTTTTATTTAAAGCATCTTGGCTATTTAGCTCCTGTCAGTGGACAGATAAATTATATAACCACTTATCCCCAATATCTCAGTGGCTTTCGATATTGCAGAAAGGACATTTTCAAATACAGGGAAATTAATCCATTCCTTTTTTAAAAAAAATAGTAGATTTCTATTGATATATTTAAAGTGTCTGTCAATTCCTGTACAGACTGCCAAATCATGTGTTAAATTTAAAAATAGAGCTGAACACTTAAAACTCATCAGATGGTGATAAATGAGCTTAGACTTAGAAAGAAAGAAACATGAATGAATGCAAAACACAGAATTTAAGTTAACTATATTTCTCCAATTGTGTGGAATCCAGACATTTTATGGAATAGGAACCATACATAGCTTTCCACTGCTAATACCATGACTGACACACTATATAGGCAGTAAGGAATCTGTCTGTCCTTATAAACTAACATATACAGGAATCACCAATAAAAAGTTAAATTCTTTCTCCTCCAGCACGCTAGGAAACTATGACATTCTATTTCAGAGGAGCTGATATTTCAGTATTTTCAAGATCCTCTGGAATATCATTTAGGAAATTAAAGTTCTGTACCTTCCTGCATGGAATTGTAGCCTAAATCCCACAAGGTGATCAATATTATATTTCTTTCCTCTGTTCCAATTCACTGTGAAGTCACTCCCCTCTCATTACCTATTAAATAAGATATAAAATGTTAATATTTAAACTTACAGTCTTGGTTCTTGAAGAATCAATAACTCATTATTTTATAATCAATTATTGGTATTAGGTTAAAAGTTACCTATTACATCAATTAACATAAATAGCTATTGGATGCTTCTTCTTTGAAACTTAAGGGATTGTTAGACACAATCCACAACTTCCCATAACTTAAATTCTAATGTTGGAAAGAAGGTGTTGCATTTATATATACATATATATGTAATACATATATTGAAAATAAAGACAAATTTCAGTAATAGTTTGAGTTAAAATGCTACAAATTATATCACATGTTAAACAATTAAGTGATAATTCAAGAGTTTTAAAACAAAAGCCTCCTCTACAAAGCTTTGAACATAGAATTCACACATTAAATGTGTTAAATAACAACATC
>PVKS010019881.1:0-37122 GCA_004027875.1 Aplodontia rufa | reverse complement strand
AGCCTGTCTTAGGAAAGTATTAAATTTGCTTGAAAATGATGAATGTTAGTCAATGACACAAGCAGCTGAAATTCATTAAACTTCAATAACCAACATAGTATTCTAACATCAGGTAATAATAATGTAATTTACCCAAATGTGTGATAATTTTATAAAAAATTGTATTCTGTTGCTTATTATACCCCAGCTATCTTATATATTCAGAGAAAACGTAAAATTATAAAATGCTTCATCAAAATATCATGAATAACACAAAAATTGAATAATAGTGTAGTAATAAAACTTCCCAACTTATTTATTCAACATAACTTAGGACAATAAATAGTATAAAGATAAATTTTAGGTTTTTTTCTATGTCTACATTGAAGAGACAGTGATAAAAATTTATCAAATATTAATTATTAAACAATATTAAATGATGCTCAGAAAAATATAAAAATGTATTTACATGAGTGTCTCTTTATATGAGTACGAATATGTCAAAATGCTTTGCTTTCTTTGCATGAGTAAGATTATATACTAAATATCTGAGTAACCTAGATATATGTTTTAGATTTTATCCATTAGTGTTGTAGCACTTATCCTGTATAATGTATTACTATATATATATATATATATATTTCGTTATATTTACCACTTATGTATGAAATGTACTGGGCAAAGACTGGAGTGTCCAAAGACAGCTGTTACAGAGCTAAGATGTAAATACCAATGAAATAAGCTGTGATTCAGCTAAGCTTTAGTTTTATGCCTTTATAATTTCTATATTTCATTCAAAAGGGCAGTTTTTGGGGCTGGAGAAGTGACACATGCGCATTTGAACCCCAGCACACAATGAAGCGTTGGAGCAACGAAAGCCACGTTAAAAACTAAATAAAATTGATTATATCTTTCTCTTGCTGTCATTCTCTCTCTCTTAAAAAAAAAAAAAAGCAGAGGCTGGAGCTGAGGCTCAGTGGTTACGGCATTTGCCCAGCATGTGTGTGGGTACATGGGTTCCAACCCCAGCACCCACGAACACAACTTAGTGTTAGAGCAATGAAGGCCATGTGAAAGCTCAATAAAAACTGATTCTCTCTGTCTCTCTGTTTTTCTCACTGTCCTTTTTTCTCAAAAAAAAAAAAATAGCAGTTTCCCTTTTATTATTGACATTGTCAATTAAAGCATTAACTCTAATTTTTTAATCTCTTTTCTGAAAAGTTACCCAATATTCAATATATGCTTATATAATATTACAGATATATGTTGTATATACATATTTATGTCTATACGTATAAATGCACACACAAGCATATACAATTTATGATAGGTCATACTGCATTATGGTGAGAGTGCAGAAGCTCAGATGCTAGGGTGACATCCATCAAGAAAATTAGAGGTGATTCTCCCCTTCCAACACCAGCCCCAGACTCCCTCTCTCTGGGTAAATTGTTGAATATTTACACATTTCCGATTGCTCTGTGTAATTTTTAACTATATGGAATCATGGAATTTTGAAATTGGTGACTGACAGAAAATTAATCTTGCAATTTTTGTATATGCATTTAAAATATATCTGTAGCACTTTCTCTCAAAACCAAAGCTTACACTGAGACCAATAGGTATGAGAAATAAACTCTCCATCCTGTAGTTCCAAGATGGACAGGAAAATAGAAGATCTATAAAGGACAAGTAAGTGTCAGTAGCTGGTGTAAGTTTAATGTGCTCCTACCTAAGCTGGAGGACTCTCAATGCCCTGTGTGTGGCAGATGACCAAATGTCAGCTCCCTGATAGGGCTAAATTTGAGTTCTTTCAGGGCAAACTGCAAGGAACTCACGACACAGTTCCTTAGTATGGGGAATTCATTTTCACTCCAATTCTTCCCACTTTTTCAGCTTCTGAATTTGGCAGCCTACTACATGATCTCTTGCGCTTGGTGCTCTAAGACAGGGAACCAGCAAGACAGCTCACAGCCAGCATTTTCACTACGACTTAACCCTTGGGGGAACAACAGTGCTCATCCTGCCAAACAGCAAGGATGCAGATGGCTTTGTCCTGCTCTTTTTGCCCTCTGGCTTTCTCCTTACCCTCTTTAAACTTTCATCAAAATAAATAAATCGTAGTGTGTGATAGAACCACACAGAAAATGGTAAAAGAAATGTTTATACCTCTTGGTGTTAGATAACCAATTTCATTTCATATTTTCTTACTTTATTTTGAGACATCCTATGTTGGATTAAATCCTCCACTTTTAACATGGGAGAGAAAAGCTGTGACTTTGGTGATGAATCTGGTGGCCATCACTTTGCCTGAGACCAAGAGAATTTTTAAAATGATTTAAAAACGGTTTTAAAAAGTGTTTTAAACAGGTTTTGATTGTTTCTATGTAAGTTCTTAAGGAAATGTCTGCTCCCTAAATTTGGATACCTGACACCATTTATTACCCTTAATTCAGTGCTTGACACTTTAATTCACTCTATTTATTTAGAGATACCTGCAGCAAAAGTATGTGTTCATATTTCTAAATAAAATTATTTCCCTAACATCCAATACTCATGGAAATCTGCATTGATTTCATTTTTGATTGAACCAAATGAGCTCTTAGGAAAGTAGATGAATTTTTCCCTAGGAATCAGCTCTATAATAATTGTTAATGATGGTGGCTATGTGTATGTGTGTGCAAGTGTGTGTTTATTTAAAAAATTCTGTGGTTTTTTATTTGAAGAACACTCAGGAAAACAAACACTAATTTGTATATCAATAGTATAGCATAATGATTGAGGCTTTTCTCCTAAAAATAATGTTGTGTAGGTATCTCACATTCTCTTATGGTTTATGTATGTTCTGTGTAGATACAAAGGTGAATCTTATTTTCAAATGAATTTATGTAGATTTTTCCATCATGATTTTGCATCACTATAATAGTCACTGTTTTTAAAAAAAACAAATTGCTCTTTTAAACAGCAAATACAGGTGTCAGTTTAAAACTTTCAAGGATCAATAATGTTAGTGCTTTACTGTAAGGCTCTTTGATAAGTTGTGTTCTAAATTATTTTACTGCTGGGGTTCTTTAGCTTGACAAGTCTATAGGATACAAACCATTTTTCTTAGAGCATAGTGATGCATCGTGGTAAGTTGTAAAACAAAGAACATTTTATGAAGAAATTTGTGCTGTAAAAGAAAAATATGTAGTCACCTAAAATGATAAGTATCAGACAAAACAAAGAAATCACTATCTCACAAATAGCTCAAAGCTGAAAAATAATGCAGATTCGATCAGGGCTGAAGAAATGTAATTTAAGTAAAACAAACATATTAAGAGAGACTAGGATATAGAAGGATTTTATATAAAAACTCTTATATGTCACCATTTTTTGTTAAAATGGAGTGTCAGACTATATTGAGGCCATGCACCAGAATATTAAGGGGAAAAAAGAATTCTCATCTACATTCATGTGAAAAGAGACCTTTCTCGCAAACAGGATGTACAGTACCTAACTAGCAATTTTCTATCCTCCGCTTTCTATTTTTGCCAACATCTATGTGGAAATAAAAGCTTCCTCCCCCACAAACCTCCTTTTCCTTTCACACTCAGCCAGAAGCAACGCATAATAAAACAGCCACCTTACTGGTTGGTTGCCTCTGGTAAACTGCAAAGCCAAAAACGTTTAATTACAGTGTCATTTTAAAGCTGTAGGAAAATTTCGAGAACATATAGCTTATTGGGTCTTTGGTTTATTCACTGATTATTTTCTTAAAATTACTTCACAAGGTTTATATAGTTTGATTGTAAAGAACAACTAGGGTTTGATTTCATTACTGGGATTTTAGTGAAAATAGCCTTATTATTTTCTTTATAGGCAAGAGAAATGCAGTTTTTTTCCCCTTAAAGGTCTTTATGATTAAATATGTTTGAATTTCAGTTACTTTATTTTAAAATGAAGAGACTAGAATTTTATTGCTAATAGAACTTCAACCATATATTCGGACCATGATCCTGCATTACCCTAAGGTAGCAAGCCATGTCTTTGTAGGAATTAGACTAGCCAAACTGTTCTCAATGCCACAGAAAACATAAAATAAATAAAGGAATTTTTTCCATTTTATAATACTTTGTTTGATGAGGGTTAAATTAAATAAACTGACCAATTTATAAGAGCATACTGTGGGCCAAATATAAATGAGAAGAATTGGGCTTAATCCCCAGTAATGCTTGACTTTAGACAAGTCATTTAGACATTCTAGACCTCACACAGCTTTTGCTACAATATACATATAATCCATGGATTATAGATGAAATTTCAGAATAACACACTATCTTATCATTGTAAAACTTCCATAATTCAATACACAAGTTGTGTTAATCAGTTTTTTGTTTCTGTGGCCCAAATATCTGACCCAACCTTAAAGGATTTAGTTTGGATTAAGGTTTCAGAGGATTCATTCCATAGTTGGTGGCTCCATTGCTTTGGACCAGAGGTGAGGCAGAGCATCATAGTGGAAGGACAAGGTGGAGGCAAGCTGGTCATGGTCCTTAGGGAGAGAGTGAGAGACACAGAGATGGAAAGAGAGAAAGGGAAGGGTCAAGGATAGATGTAGTCCTCAAGGGTACACCCCAACCCCCAGGACCTACTTCGTCCAATGTTACCATACCTGTCTACAGTTCCCATCAACTCCCAGTGATGCATTCAGATTATTAATCCATAAAATAAAGTAATCCACTGATGAGGTTAGAATGCTCATGATCCCATCATCTCTATATTTCCATACTATTCCTTGGGGAATATTACAGATCCAAATCACAGCACAAGTATTAATATTTTATGCAAAAACTTCGCATTAGACAGTGCATTACAATAATAATAGCTTTTATTTAGTATTGCTATGCTGTAGCTTCTTTGACTGGTGTAATAACATTTCATAATTTTTTTATGAATGAAAACCTTGTGTCTCAATATATTATAGGACGTGTTCTAGAAGAACCCCTATAAGGCCTGGCATGTCTTTTTTTCATCAGACTTTTATCTTTGACAGTCTTGAGGGTATATCTGAATAGCTAGGTTATTTTACATTTTACTTTATTTTTAGTATTAGGGATTGAATTCAGGGGTGCTTTACTTCTGAGCTACATTCTTAGTCATTTTTCCTTTCTTATTTTGAGACAGGGTATCATCATTAAGTTACTTACAGTCTTGCTAATTTGCTGAGGCTGATCTCAAACTTCCAATCCATCTGCATCAGCCTCCTGAGTTACTGGACACATACCACCGCGCCCAGTGACATTTTACTTTCCTAAGATGTTTAGATTGTGTGTATTTAGTTTGGAGTGTAGATTTTGACCCAGTTAAAACTGCATATTGTTTTTTTAGAACAAAGGGTAATATATTCCCTTGCACTTTATTTTTCGTTGTTGTTGTTGTCGTAGTTGTGTGCTTTTTGGGCAACAGTGAACCCAAGAACCTCAATACAAAGACCACAATATACATCCATCAAATTATATGTTATTAAATCAAGGATTGGGAGCATTAGAAAAGTTTAAGTAATTTTTGAGCAGTTTCTTGAGAAATGGAGAAGATTTTAATACAGATTAGAAGAGATTTGGAGCTGAAGAGGTATCCCAGATATATAAGTTTGTGAAAAAGAGCAGTGTTGCCTGAAAAAGCTTGCTTATCAATTTATATACATATCCATAATATATGAGGAAAATTTAGAACAGGGATTTGACATTGAACACCAATTTTCTCTTTTCTTTGGCAGACATTAGAAAATCATCAAAATGCTCAGAGCAGTATACAATTAAGAAGAAAATTCTGGCAATTATTGTTACAACAGTTTGTCAAATATGATGGAGATGTTAAAAAGTAGTGATTTGTTTCATCCTTGGAAGGAATAGCACATTCATTACCAGACATCAAAACACTGGAGCTGAGACCATGGTCTTTTTGAAGACTTCATCAGCTATGTAATCTGTAAATGCAGGTTATTCATGTATCAAGACCTTATAGAGTACTGTGTCCTTCATCAAAAAGCACCAGAAAACCACAGGAAAGTTCAAAGGATGAATGGTTATATGAATCAGAGTTACATCGGGAAGATAGAAATGAATCTATGTTTCCAACAGAAGAGGTTTCATACAGGGATATTGACATCAAAAAATCTTAGAGAGTCTAAAAGAACAAAATTCAGAAAAGACCACCACTAGTTTTCAGTTGACTTTCTCCCACTGTGCTACAGATGTAGAAACATTTCTCCATAACATAAAGGACAGTGAAGTTAAGGAACTGAATACTGCATTTCTTCCAAGGCCCTAGAATAGGGAAATAAATTCTGACTAATCCCTGCAGAAACCCATGCATGCCCAAGGCCATGTACCTATTGCCTCTGATGTAAGAGAAGGTCCTCTCCTCCTCCACCTTTCTTGCCCAATAAAATTGCATAATTCTTGCACAACTAGATGATTTCTGGAACCGTGTTCACAAAGTTAACTGAAAAATTCGGTCTTAGTTTCCAGGCTCTGGGTGGATATGAAAATGAACAACAGCCGGTGGAGTGGGAGAATGGGTGGCATGATCAATTTACATTTTAAAATGTTTAATCTGGCTGAGTTGAAAGACAAAATGACAGTAAAACTAAATATCAGTCTGAAAGATAAGTAAGGCAAAATGAATAGGTAGATAATTAAGCCAAGTGGTGGTAGTGTTGGAGATGGAAAAAAAATAAAGTAGTAGTTATTTTAAACACAAAATTGGCAGGTCTTAATGATGGATCGCTCTTCATGTTATAATTCTGTGGATTACAATTCCACAGGTTTCTGCAGAGTATTCATTATCCTCCTTTACTTTTCAATTAACTTGACTGAAGATAATGTTTTTGAAGACAATTAACATTCTACAAATTACCAGAGAATACAAATACTTTCTTTTGCAGTTTTATTACTTAGTGATATTTAAATATTACAATATGATTAAAAACCAAATCACAAAAAATCATGTAATTAAATATTTTATTGGTTTAAAGAGCATAAATACTTGCATCCCATGCCAAGGAAATGGTGAAAATACATTTAGCAATTTAGATTTAAATTATATGACCACCACCCAATAAAACAGAGAATTACATTTTTATATTCCCATTTTGCAAATAATTTATTCACCAGCCCTAAAACTGTCTACTTAGGGAGTAATGAAAACAAGTATTGTTGCATGAGAATTTTATTTTTATATCATTCAATAGCTTTTTTGGTGTGCATATTTATCTCTGAGAATTTCATGTAAGCAAGAAAATTTTAAGCCTCCATAAATGGTTCAGTATATGTAACTATATACAAAAACGTGCATATTCTTCACCAACCCAGCATTTTAATTTAATATATATTACAGAATTTGACAATAAAAGATTGAAAAGTGAAAGCATCTTATTAATTTTAGATGAATAAAATTCCAATCTATGGCATTTTAGAAGTCCCAAGCAGGTGCTTTCTCTTCACTATCTTGTATTTCTCGCTTTCCCTTGTAATTGATACCAGAGAGATCCAGGGGTGAGAAATATTCACTAGGAAAAGGTCTAAGTCAAGATACAACCTGCAACCTCCAACTGACTTCCTTAGGTGTTCATGTCAGAATTTCAATGCTCTTAGATAATTTCGATGTTATTCAAATGTTCTTAGATAATTATAATAAAAATACAGCTCAAGTCATATCATTGAACATGAGGACTTTTGAGAGGCGGAAGGGCTTTGCTCAGGGAAATAAGAGTGGATGGAGTGGATGGGAGAACTTTTTCAGCAAAAGCAAAGATGTTGTACTTCACAGTTTGAATTAGTGACACAGGGATGTTATAAGGTGGAGTGTTGTGTCTTGACTTTTCATGAATATTTTTAGCAGGAATAAATTAGTACATGTCAATGTAGAAATGGCAGGTTGGCAGTTATCAGTGACCACCAGACCCCAGGGCTAGATCTGTAACCTAAATCCAAACAATATATAAATAAACGTTAATACTTCAGTAGCTTAGCACTACATAAAGCTTATTTCTTACTCACGCTACACATGCAGGTCAGGTCAAACTACTCCCCAGGCTCCCTTTCTATGTGTGCCAAAACCAGGCTTTTGTCCATCCAATGGCTTTCCCATCTGTCTCATCATTTGACTGCAAAATCCCTGGCAGAGGAAGAGGGAATGTGGAGAATTCTACATCAACCCCAAACGATGCACTGCATTTCCTCTATTCTCGGCTCACTGGCCAGAACTACTCATATTGACCCCAAATAAGTGTGATTCTCTGCTCTGCCACTTGTGTCTTTCTTGTGACCTTGTGAGGTCACACACTACGCTGGGCACAGCAGTCCTTTATGTCATAGTGCTCCTTCCTTCACTGACCCTGCAAGAAATACTTTTTCTCTTCACTAATTTGTTCATTTCCCACACTTCAGTTGAATCCCAGCCCTCATTTTGTAGGGTTTACTGAGGCATTCACTCTAACTATACAGTGTTATGAATTTTTCCAAACTCATTCCATTCTGTAACTACCGTCTCAATCAAGATACAGTACAGTACACTAACACATCACATAAACAATATTTTATGCCCTTTCATGGTCAATTCATCTTCTCGTCTCCAACCCTTTGAAAGAGTTGATGTGTTTTCTGTCTTAATAGTTTGCTATTTCCAAAATATCAGTGCTATGGTCTGGACACGTGTCCCCTAAAGGTGCATTGGTTAAAAGTTGAGAACTCAGGGCAACATTATTAGGAGGGGTGGAGCCTTTAAGTTATGAGGCCTAGTGGAAGATCTTTAGAAAACAATTAAGAGATTGTGGAAACCCACACTCTTCCTCTTCTGTGCTTGTATCCTCGTGGTAAGGTGAGCAAATTTGGTCCATCACACAATCCCACATGATGTGCCACAGGCACAAAAACAATGGCACCATCTCAGCATGCACTGCTGAATCCTGATGCCAGTGTAATATCTAAGAACTTATCACTCAACACTATGTTGAAATTTTCTCCTTGTTCTTTTCTACACATTTTATAATTCTACATCTTACATTTAGACCTGTGATCTACTCTAAAAAGGTATGTATTTTAAAAAGTTATGGATTTTATGTCAGTTACTTTTATTGTTATTTTTATTATTGATTATTAGCATTCAGTTGGTTCAGACCATTTGTTTTAGAGACTCTCCATGCTTTATTGAACTCCATTTGATTTATGCTTTTAGCAAAAACTTGTTTGGTACATTTATGTGCAACTATCCCTTGGTTCCACATTTAGTTCCATTGATCTATATTGTATTCTTCAGCCAGCAACACATTGTCTTGATTACCATTAATAATATTGTCTCAAAATCAAATTTGGTAAGCTCCCATATTACTTCTTTATAAATGTTGTTCTGGTTATTCTAATTTATCTTTTCCTTTATATTTTAGGATAAGATTCTCTATATCTTCAAAAACTGTTTTGGGAATTTGAATAGCAATTGAGCTGAGAAATTGTGCATATGGACATTTATTTTATAATTGCTACATCCAGCTATTTTCATATTTTAAATAGTTTCCTTGGGCTTTTGGAAATGCATAATCATGTCATCTACAGAGAAATCCTTTATTTCTTACTTGGCAGTATACATGAATTTTATTTTTCTTATTTCCTACCTTAATGCGCTAGCTAAGACTTTCATTATTATGTTGAATAAGAGTGGTCAGAACAGAAATTCTTGCTTTCTCATTGACTTTAGAGATAAAGTACTAAATCTTTCTCCGTAAAGTATGATGTTAACCTTATTTTTTGCAGATGCCATTTACTAGGTTGAGAAATTTTTCCTTAATGCCTAGTTTACTGAGAAGTTATTATTTTAGTCATGTTAGGATTTTTAAATTTTTTTAGATCCATTGTAGTAATGTATGTTTTTCTTTCTTTTTTAGCTCATTGCTATAGCTAATTACATTAATTGATTTTTGAAATGTAAACCCAACTTTTCTTCTCCAGGATAAAACTCCACTTGATCATGGTGGATATGTATTGCTAGATTCAATATAATAGGATTTTACCAATTATGTTCAAAATGAATATTGGTGTATAATTTTCTCTTTTTTTCTTTTATTTTTAAAGAAAGAAGAACAGTGAGAGAGAGAGAGAAAATCAAATATTATTGAGTTTTTCACATGGCTTTCATTGCTCTGACACTTAGCTGTGTACCTGGGTGCTGGGGTTTGAACCTCTGTACTTGCGCGTGCTGTGCAAGCACCGTAACCACAGGGCCACCACTCCAGCCGCTATAGTTTTCTTTTAATGTCTGTCTACTTTGGGTATAAAGCTAATTCTATAATTGTAAAATAAGTGGCAAAATGTTTCTTTTTCTTCTATTTTCTGAATAAATGTGTTTGAAATTGACAGAGTCTACTTTCAAAGTTTGGCAGAATTTGCTAGTCAAGCACTCTGTGCCTGAGGTTTTCTTTGTGAGGTTTTCTTACTATAAATTTAATTTTTAATTTTTAATATTTTATATTTTAACTTTAGTTGTTAATAGTTTGACTATGACAAGCCTAGACTTTTACATATTTTCATTTGCAAATGTCTTTTTATGGTTTCCTCTGTTTGTCGTTTTCTTTCCTTACATTTCCTCATCAAGTTTGATTAACTACTAAATCCAAGGTATAAGACAGTTAAGATTATTATCTATAGTATGTCTGCTTGGAAATAGGCATTATTCTTTTTTTCTCCCATCATTAGTCAAGGAGTTAAGTCAGTGTTGTTGGAGGTTGAACAGGATTTAGGCTATGATAATTGCTCTGTTTACCATTAATAACCCAAGGGCTCAAACTTCAACACTAGGATTGCCTAGTGTTTAAACTTGGACCTAGGGTGCTAGGGATTTTTCTTAGAGTCTGTTGAGCTACTCTCAGATTCTAGTCATTCCTGCCTACCAAGGCACACCCTTGCATGTTCCCCTGGTTGTAATAAGTATTCCTATAATCTTGCTGGGCCAACACTGGTCTTAGGCAGCTTCTATATGCCTAGGTTTTGTAGGGGAGGTTTTCTTATGGCACTCAAACTCAGTCTTGTGTCTGTGGTGCATCGTGAGGGAGAGACGTTCCACTCAAACCAAAAGAAAGAGACCAATAGTGCTATTGGTGTGAGATCATGGGCTCAGCACCGTTGCACAACCCTTTTCCCAAAGATATAAGGTTTTGTTACTTCTGTGCTTCCTCAGCGAAAATGGATTTTTTTTACTTTTAAGAGAGAGAGAGGGACAGTGAGAGAGAAAGAAAGAATCAATTTTATTTAGCTTTTCATGTGGCTTCATTGATGCAACACTTTTTTGTGTATGTGGTGCTGAGGTTCGAATCTTTCGAACCTACGTCCTTGCGCACAGCAGGCGAGCACTGTGTCTGCTGAAACACCACTCCAGCCCTGCCAAAATGAATCTTAACCTTGATCTGGAGATGAGAAGTTGGCTTTTCTACCCAGAGTTCCCTGGAGCTTTAATCTCATGCTTGAGAATGGTATAGGCCAAGGGAAGGGCTTTAGTCTTCCTGTAGCAGTAACCATTCCTCTTCTGTAGACCTTTGTCACTGAGGACAGCCCTCTCTAATGCTATACTCCATCCTCAATCTTTCTCAGACACACTAAGTGAAGGTTTGTGAAAGATATTCATCAACAAAACTGCAGACTCCTTATGTACTGAGGCCCCCCAGGGTCCCTTACCTCTGTGCAAACTTGCACAGACATAATTTTAGCTTACTGCTTGCTCTCTCTATTCTCTGATAGAGGTGACCTGATATGCACATACTCTCACTTATTGGAGGTGCTGGTCCCTTCCTTGGACTTCTAGATACTTGGTTGTGTTACAATCCCAGGTCTGTGATGGGATTTTGAAAATTCTGTTAAAGTTGTTCTCTTTCTCTCATTTTTAGTATAGGAGTAATGGAAGCTCTTTCCAGCTTCTTATTTTGTGAGCAAAAGTGAAATGCATTTCCTATCAGGATTTAATTTTTAATGACACATTTATGAATCATATGAATTTCATAAAACCTTCCACACAGATTAACATATAAATCCCATTATATGTGGCTTCTCATATGGCTTTCAAAGAAAAATCAAGCCTTGATATTCTTGGAAAGTTTCCTGTTCACTTATTGCCTGGCCTCCACATAACTTCTTCCTTTCCATTATTCCAACCCTCTCTGGTACTCCATGACTACAATAGAAATCCACAGCTGTGGAGAATATCCACACATTTCTGATATGGGGCCCCCTGAACTTGGGCTTTGTGGAAAACCAACAACAACACTTTGGGTTTATAGAGAAAACTACTCTGAGGTCACCAACAGTGAGACCATCAACTTCCTTAAGGGATATTTCATTTTAGCACCAAGGGTGTTATCTACTTCTGTGATAAAATTGCAATACTGCAGAAATCCATTTCCCAGGCCTGGATGATTTATTTTTAAACCATGTCCCAGTGTGAAAATCAAAGCCATTTCTATTTCTTTCTTTTTTTTTTTTTTTAACTTGAAGCACAGTGGTCCAGTACTTTTCACAATCCTTCACCCACCCAGATATAAGGACAGGACAGAGCCTGAGACTGTTTCTGGCAATAATACAGTCTAAGCAACTAATCTATGAACTGCAGCTGGTTCAATAGCAGACAACACACACACACACACACACACTCACACATATATACCATTCCCATTACAGTGAAAAAAATTATTTTCAGGTGACAAGATATACAATTCAGAGAAGTAAAATATATAAATATATATATGAATATATAGTGAAAGATTAAAGAGTAACATTTTATTTTGATAAAGTTTTAAAATTTTATTAGAAATTTCTATTTGTATTTTTCATTTAACTTCCTTATGAACATCATAGCTATTTAATTTAAGAGGCTCATGCTCACTAAAAACAGCTTGAACCACACCTAGTGCTCATCCCCTGAGTTCCAAATTAAGTGGGAAATAAATACAGTATTAAAAAGAAATAAAAACCTTTAAATTCTGCCTTTAGAGAAAACTGTATTATATTGTGGTAAAGGATAAAATTGAAATAATTTGGATCTACTTTTTAAAGAAAGGAAATAGTATTTGAAGAGTTTTCAGACTTTTATGGGAAAAAAAAAACCCAGTCTTATGAAGTCTATTTTTCTTCAACTTTAACTTGTGTTTGACACTTCTGAGTTGCAACCTGTTTGTGTAATCACCTTTTTCTCTTTTCTCACATTGACACTTCTAAGAATCAAGCCAACTCTCTGTTCTCACACCTTGCATCACAGATTAGAGCTAAGAAAGTTCTTTCATGGTGGGAATTCCCAAATCAAAATGAACTCTGGCATTTCACAGACTGGAGAGAGGAAACATCAAAACGTTATGTCAAGATTTTATAAAATAAGCTTCTTAGGAGACAAAGAAGCAGAACTATTCTGCATTCCAGGTTTATAACATTCTATGAATGCTAACTTTAGGCAACAGTTGAACAAGAAACTAATTTTCTGAGAATGCCATTAGATAATACTTAATAATAGATAATAATTAAATGTGAGATTTTTAGGTAAAACATTGTACTGCACAATTTGTGTTCTTTAATTATGGAATATGTCGTACACGCAGAAAATAGTATAACAAACCCTCTGTGATTACAGGGAGGTTTAAAAGATGTTAATTTTTTTAATGTTGCTTCCAACTTTTTTCTTTTTAATTTTAATAAAATAAGTTTATTACAATAGAGTACAGCATAAGGTTCCAACATCTAGAAAAATACTATCCTGAAGTTGGTGTCTGAATGTATTCCATACTTTTATGTTTACCACATACCCAGATACACATATAAATGTGAATAAAATCATCTATCATGATTACTTTGCATTAATGACAGCATAATTTTCATAAATTTTTTGGGGACTCAGTGCTTCTGCATTCATCCATGTTGATATAAGAAGAGTGGTTTTTATTAATTTTAACAGTAGTAGTATACAAAAAGTAGTATATTGCAACTATGAAAAATAGTTTACCATCATCTTCCAAAGTAAAGTTATATTTCATTTTTTTTCACTGTTACAATTCCTGCTAAGATAAAAACCTTGTATCTCAAACATAGCAGTGAGAGTGCAACAAAGCAACAAAGTTAAATATTTTTAAAGTAAAATTCCTAAGATATATGCATATTAAATATCACTAAAATACTCCTTGAAATACGTTTATCAGTTTTCACTCTGTCTAAATATGTACAACAGTGTCTCTTTCTCATAGCTGTAATAATAGTTGTGGAACCTGGACATTAGTTTTGCCAGTCTGAGGACTGAAAAGTGGTGCCCTATTGCTGTTTTAATTAATTTGTTTGTAGGCAAGATTAAGCATCATTTATATATCTGTAGTTCTTCTGCTAAATTTTCTGCCTATATCCTTTGCCTGTTTTTAAAATTGGATTGATTTTCTCTTATTTATTATTTATTTAAAGTAGTTTTTATATTCTGGATACTAATTCTTGGTTATCAGAGTTGGAGAGTGAAAATATCAATGTTTCTCTTAGTATAATATTTAATAATGCAAAACACTGCTGTATATTATATATATATACACATTTCTGGTAATAAAAAAACAATATGGCGTTTATTTAGTCAACAATTTCAGGATAATAGTTATCTAGGAGTTGAGAAAAGAGCTGTGCAGGCTACAACATTGTTATAATTTATTTTTTATTTTTTTGGAGCAGTGGTTGGAGCAGTGGTTCAGCGATTAGGAGTTTGCTTGGCATGCTTGACAAGGATGAAGGTTCAGATCCCCAGCACCATGAACACAACTGTCAGAGCAACAAAAGCCTCATGAAAAACTAAGTAAAATTGATTATCTCTTTCTCTTTCTCTCACTCTCCCTCTCCCTTTAAAAAAATTAAAAAATCTAAAAAAGGGGGCTGGAGCGGTGGCTCAGCAGTTGTGCTTGCCTTGCATGCGCAGAGACAGTCCAAACCCCAGCTCTATGTACACAGTGAAGTGTGGGAGCAATGAAAGCCACATAAAAAACTGGATGGAAGTGCTTCTCTATTCCCTCTTCCACTGTTTCTCTGTTTTTAAAAAATTAAAATAAAATAAAACATAAAAAATAGAAACTAATGAAGTAATATGATAAGTATTAACATCTTTTAAATATATGTGGTTTCTCTTTAGGTTTAAAAACATTTCATTATTTTTTTTCAATATTACCATTGTATTTTATATTTTCTTCCTTACTTACGAAATCTCCTGGGCTGGAGCAGAGGCTCAGTGGTTACAGCACTTGCCTAATATGCACCAAGACGCAGGTATGAAGTGTGGGACCAACAAAAGCCACCTGAAAAACTAAAACTAAAATTGATTCTCTCTGTCTCTCTCTCTCTCTGTCCCTCTCTCTTTAAAAAAGAAATCTCTTGTTCTGATTCTTCAGAATTAAATTTTTCACCACCATTTTGTAATTGTCATTGTAGAGACATTTCACTTTCTGTCAATCTTATTACAAAGGTTTTTATTTTAGGGGAAGGTGGGCATTGTACTGTTATGAATGGAACTGCTTTCATGATTTCTTTCTTAGCAGTTTTGCTATTGATATATTGAAAAGCTAACTGACTTGTATGTTGATTTTATTTTCTGCAACTCTGTTGAATTTGTTCTAGTAGTCTTTTGAGGGAGTCTCTAGGTTTTTTTTAATATAAAATCATGTTGTCTGTAATCAGGGATTTGACTAACTCCCTTGCTATTTGTATGCCATTCATTTCTTTCTCCTGCCTAATTGCTCTGGCTTACATTTCTAGTGATATAATGAATAAATGCAGTGAGAGTGTACACCCTTGTCTTGTTCTGATCTTAGAAAAAATACTTCATGTTACCCCATTCAGGATGAGTTGACCATGACTTTGTTGTATATACCCTTTGTTATGTTGAGATATGATCCTGCTATACCTAATTTGTTCAGAGCTTCTATCATGAAGGGATGTTGAATTTTATCAAATGCTTGTTGTGATCATATGATCATATGGTTTTTACCTTTCATTCTGTTGTTATGATATCTTATGCTTATTGATTTGCATGTATTGAACCATCCTTTCATTCGTAGGGTAAAACCAACTTGACCATAGTGAATGATGTACTATTGAATATGATTTGCTAATATTTTGTTGAGAAATTTACATCTATATTCTCTGGGGTACTGGTCCATAGTTTTCTTTTTTGTTGTTGTTGTTTCATTGCCTAGGTTTGATAATAGGGTATTGCTGGTCTCATACAATGGCTCTGGAAGTCTATGAAATCATTTGAGAAAAATACCAGTTGTTCTTTAAAAGTTTGGTAAAAATTAAGTATTGAAACCTTTTGGCACTGGATGTTGCTTTGTTGGAAAATTTTTATTGCTTATTTAACATTGTTACTTTTTTATTGGTTTAACATTTTGAAGAAAATAAACCATGCAGAAGATTGAAACTTAATCATTATCTCTTACCATGCACAAAAATCAACTCATAATGGATTGAATATTTACAGGTAAGAGCTGAAACTCTGAGATGACTAAAATAAAACATAGAAGAAACACTTCCAAGCATTGTTATAGGCAGTGAGTTTCTGGATAGCACCAAAAAAGTACAGAAAATAGCAAAACTTGAGAAATGGAATTGCATCAAATCAAATTTTGCAGAACAAAATGAAAAACAAAACAAAATCAATAAACAACAATAAAAACCAGAAGAACTAAAAGAAAACTAACAGAATGGGAGAGAATATTTGTCAGTTGCAGAGGCAAATATTTGTACCAACAGAGGATTAATATTCACGATATATAAGGAACTAAAAACACTAACACTTCCAAAAAGTATTCAATTAGAAAAGAGACTAACAAACATAAGAAGAAATTTCTTAAAAGAAAAAATACAAATAGCCAACATACATATGAAAAATGTTCAATATCATTTGCCATCTGGGAAATGCAAATCAAAACCATAATGAGATATAGTTGCACCACAGTTACAATAGCTAGTATCAAAAACAAAAATGTAAAAAAATATCGGTGAGATTGTGGAGGGAAACCTACTCTTATTCACTGTTGATAAGAATGTAAATAACAAATAGTCATTATGGAGAGCAGCATAGAGTTTAATCTAAAAACTAAAAATCGAGCTACCATAGGACCTAGCTATCCCATTCCTGAGTATATGCTCAAAGAAAATAAGATCAGCATACAAAAGAGCTACCTGCATTCCCTTGTTTAATGCAGCACTATTCACAATAGCTAATATATAGAATTCATCAACACGTTAGTTGATAAAGAAAATGTCACACACATCCACGTATGCATAGGATCACACACGCACATGCGCACACACAATGGAATATTATTTATTCACCCATACAGAATGAAATTCTGTCATTTGCAAGGCAAATGGAAGGAACTGTAGAATACTATGCTGAGTGAAATAAACCAGATACAGAAAGATGAGAATAACGAACTTTCTTTCATATGTGGATGTGAAATAATATCAACCTGAAAGTGAAAAATGGTGATTACCAGAGATTGGGAAAAGGGAAATGTGGATAAAGGAGACAGGCTGAAATTTATCAGTGTATGTTATGTTTGTATATGGAAATATCACCACAAACTCTGTTAATGTATGCTAATAAAAACAATTAACTTTATTTAAAAGGCTTTTAGCAATGCTTTTCATACTTAGGAATTTAATCCATATATAATATTAGCATGTTATTAAAACATTCTACTGAGACATTTCAAACTTATAAAACAATTGCAAAAAAAAAGTATAGAGGTCTTCCTAAAAGTATAGAGGCTTCTTCAACTATCAATATTTTGACTATTTTCTATATCAATTTATATATCTATTTGTTCATTTAGGAATATGTTTCCTTTGTGTCTTAATACTTCCATATGTATTTTCCAAGGAAAAAAGTAAAAAGGCATTTTCTTATTTAACTACAATAAAATGATTGAACTCTTAAAATTAACATTGGCACAATATTATTTTATAATTATAGTTCTTTTTCTATATACCCATATGTTCCAATAATATTCATCATAGTATATTGGCAAAAACTGTTCCAATAAATGTACCAGTAGTGTTTTTTATATAGGGTTCTTTCAGTAATATACTAGACTATATTCCAATTCTTTGGTTAACCAACAGTATAAATGTTTCTATTTGTCAGGTTTCTGATCTGTAATGGTTACCTGAAACAATCTACTTATAAAGCTAAATGGTTTAGTTCGGCTCACAGTCTTAGAGGTTTCAGTCCATGGCCAGTTGGCCCTGTTGCATTGGGTCTTGTAGTAAAGCCAAACATCATGTTGGGGAGTGCGTGGTGCAGCAAGATGCTCACCTCCTGGCATCTAGGAAGAAAAAGGAGAGACAGGAAGGGACTGAAGTTCACAATCCCCTGCAAGGGTAGACCCCCACTGACCTAAGAGCTTTCTAGTGAGGCCCCATCTCTCACAGGTTCCACCACTTCCCAAAAGTACCAATCTAGGAAAACAGCCTTTACCAGAGGACATTTGGGGGACATTTGAGATCCAAACTATAGTAATGTCACTGTGGAGGTATTTTTTTAGATGTGATTATTTAAATCACTATATTGAGTAAGCAGATCACTATATTGTGGGTGCACCCCATGCAATCAATTTAAGATGTTAAGAGCAAAGTCTAAGGTATTCTAAAGAAGAAAAAATCCGGTCTCCAGATTGCAGCATTGAAATTTTGTCTTGAGTTTACAGATTTGGGACACAAGACTGCAACACCAGCCTTTGCCTAAATATCCAGTCTGAATGTTCAGACTTTTCAGCTCCCACAACTGCACGAACCAATTTCTTAAAATAAATGCCTCTGTAAGTAAATATATATCCTATTGGTTTTACTTCTCTGGAGAACTCTGACTAATATATATACATGTTATTAATATTTTTCAAAAGAATTAATATTAATTTAATTACTAAATATATCCTTCATGAATTTCTACTCTACTCCTTCTATCATTGGGTTTTTCATTGTATTGTTTGGTGCTTTCTCCCCAAAGCCAAAAATTTGAATTAGGAAATTAATTAATATATTTTCATACATTTACGATAATTAATAAAGTATTTATGACTATGAATATTCTCATAGTTTTAATATAGCCTACAGTTTCTGATATGTAGTGTTGTATTATTTTTTAGAAATTATATAATTTGTATTCTTCCCTTCATACAAGAGCTGTTTAATGAAAAATTTAAGGCTTTGTTGAAAGTCCGACTTAAATTTATTTCATTTCTATTGAGACTACATTGTTCTGGGAAAATTTTTGTAATATTTTTATAATTAATATATAATCAGTGTTGAAAATATTTCAGATGATGGGAAAAAGTGACATTCCTAGTTATCAGAGCATATGGTCTTATACCTATCCAAAAGATTTATTTTAATGATTGCATCATGTAGATTTTCTATACTAGGACTTTGTATTTTTCTATTTGATTAGTCTTTGAGAATGGTACATTAAATTATTGTTTATGAGTTTCTAGCTATTTCTTGCCTCTCTTGACCAATTCCTGGTCATGGAAGGTCTTTCTGTTTTATTTGGGGTATAGATATTCAAACATGTATGTTCTTGTTATGAATTGTGTCTTTTGAATTGCAAAGTATCCTTCATCTCCTTTAAAGATTTTTGGCTTTAAATTTACTTGTTTAATGTTAAGATCATATGTTCCTCTTCATTATCTTTTTCATTTGACAGATATAACTTTGCTTATATGTTCAATTTTAGATTTCCAGAATAATCTTGTCTTAGGTATGCTTCCTGTACATAATATACAAGCAAGTATGACTTTATGAAGCAGGCAGAAAGTTGCTTTTTATTGTAAAAGGTGAGTTAGTACCATTTACAGTTTTAGGAAAATATTACATGTGTATTTACACATTGTGTAAAATATATTTGCTAGAGAGGGTTTATTATAATTTGTGAAAAGCTGTTAATTTTTATCTTTTGAATTTGCTACTCCACTTTGATGTGTGTTTTGTTAGATTTTTGCCCTTAAATATATTAAATAACTTCAAGCAAGTTGAGAATTATTGCATATTCCTAGTCAATTTTGTTCATTATATAAACATTTTCTTCATTAAAATTGTTTTATTTTGAGAAATATTTATTCGTTGTACAGATGAATGGAATTCAGTGCATGCATATAGTATGCGCTGATCCATTCTGATTTCTCTTTGCCCAACTCCACCCTTCTCATTCTTTTTACTCCTAGTAAGCCTCTTTGCCTTGAAGTAAACTTTTATTGCTGCTAAAACACTTCTATCAGTTTCTTTATTCATATTTTTCTACTCCATTATTTTTAAGCTTTATGAAATGTATTCTCGAACATGTTTTGTGGTTTTAGTTTACATTATTTCTTTCCATATGTAGTTCGCAAATGATAAATACTATTTCTCCTATTAATTTTATAATTTTAACTTCTATGTATTGTCATTTGATTCATTTAAAGTTGATTTAATGCTTTTCTGTATGATAGTACAGAAGTTTCCCCTATATCAATTATTAAATAATACTTTTCTTATCTGGATTTTGTTGTTCTCTTGTTCTAAATCTGTACATGCTGAAGTCTTTTCCATTCACATGAACACAGGGGTCTGATTTGTACGTGTTGCTTGCCCCGTCTTACTTTTCTCTGTATTACGCCATTGTCAATTCTCTGTCTGTGTAACACATCATAATAACACTTTTAAGGGTATTGTTTCACGTTGTTGTTAGTCATAGAATTGGTTATTTTAGGTGCTATTTTTACTTTGTTCAAAAGCTATAAGTATTTGGGCATGAAGAATCTTCATATTATTTTATCTTACTTTCTTACCAGAATCAGACATCTAAACTATACTATTTATTTCTACATGTAATTATCTTAGAAGTTCCTGAACTAAACTAAGCTGAAAAAAAAATCACTTTTTAGAAATCATATAGCTGTTAGAGAAAACCAGCATTACAAAGAATATATCTTTGGAAACAACACTATAAATCAAAATCACTTAAAAATACCTAAATCCTAAATAAAATATTAGCAAATGGAATTCATGTGTATTATTAAAGACTAGTATTCCATGACCAAATTGAATTTAGTTTAGCATGCAACAATGATTTCATATTAGGAAATCCATTTTTATAATTCACTATATTAATTAGTTAAAGAGAAAAATATATGATTGCCTCAATATAATCCAAAATGCCTTTTGAAAAAATTCAAGATCCTCTACCGATTAAGAAACTTAAAAAATAGTCAAACACAATTGTCTGAAAATATTACAGTAGATGAAATTATTGATAGAAAATAAAATATCATATTTAGCATTAAAATACTAAAAGTCACACTAATATCTAGGGGAAAATTTCATCATTTAAAGAATGTACAGTAAGCTGGGCACACTGTATAATAAAAAGAGTTTTTACTATGGTTTAGGACCAAATGCATATCATATTGTCACTTTATATGTATTTATGATTCTATGACAAATCAACTCCTTAATAAAAATTTAAAAAAATAGTTTGTAAATGACCTTATTGGTGCAAATAATGAAATGAAATTAGTTCATATATGATTTACAACTATGGTGCTTCTTTCCACAATAAATTCAAGTAAACAACCAAAAACTAAATGAAATTTTGCCAATAAGAGTTCAGTGGAGAAATTTTAGATCAATGTGCCTAAATAAATATGTGCCTACATAAATTTATTGCAAAATATGCATGCCATTTGAAGTGCTTATTAAAATCATTCAAATATTGGGATTGAAGACTAGGTTCAGTGGTATATCTGCCTGGCACGCTTGAGACCCCAGGTTTGATCCTCAGCACCACATACACAACTGGATGGAGGAAAACCAAAAACCAGATGAAAAGGTAAATTTGACTCTCTTTCTCTCTCTCTCACTCTGTCTCTCTTTAAAAAAAATTTAAATATTAAAATTGCTCAAAAAAGAAGCTGAATGATAAATGAATAGAACAAAGTGTATAAAGAGGAAGCAGAATTTAACATATTTAACATATGGTAAATGAGGTATTTCAAACTAGTGACCAAAAATAAATTAATCAACAATTTTTTTGTACTTATATGATAATCTTTCAAAAAATGATAGATCCCTGTTACATGTCCGTACACACACACATACACACGCACACATACACGCATACAAACACACAGGGATCCTTATGGATTTAAACATGAGACAATAAAACAATATAAGAATAAGAGCATTTTTACATTATTAGATGGGAAATATTTTCTTAACATGATGTCATTAATTCATAAACCACACATTGCAAAATAATGTATGTGTTGTAGTTTGGATCTGGAATGTTCCCCAAAGACTTTTTTATGGAAGGTTTGTTACCCAAAGAAGTGATGTTCAGAGGATGGGCTCCTGGGAAATAATTTAGATTATGTGTACTCCATCCCATCAGTGGATTAATCCACTGAGTGATTCATAGCTGAATGAATTACTGAAAGGTGGTAGAAACTAGGCAGGTGGGGGCATGCTTGGAGGAAGTAGGCCTTGGAAGAGTATTTCTTTCCCTCAAGCCCTTTCTCTGTTTCTGCCTCCTGTCTGCCATGAGCAGAACAGTTTCATCCACTGCACCCTTCCACCATGATCTTCTGCATCATATCAGGTTAAAGCAATAGAGCCAGATCATGGCCTGAAACCTCTGAAATCATGAGCCAAATAAATCTTTCCTTCTCTAAGTTATACATGTCAATTATTTTGGTCACAGTGAGGTAAAGCTAACTAACAAAGCACATGTATACAAAAACATAAAAATGATAAACAAGGTAAAAATGTAAATAAAAGAAAATAAAAATACATTTATAAATCCAATAGATACCTTAAGTTATAGATACTAGGAAGGTTTTTACAAATAAATAGCAAAAAGGTTATTAACATAATGCTATAATGGTAGTATATTTTCCTTATGGTGATTTTTCTCAAATCTTTTAATTTTTGCCATACCCAAAACTGAGAAATGATTGTCTTCTCCACTCATATGAGAATCCCAGTTCTCTTATTCATAAAAGCAGTTCTGTCTTTGAAATTCTACCCCATATGTCTATGTGTATACTGGGGTATTTGCATGGGGTAATATGATAAGTATTTAAATAGGTCAGTTGTACAAATAACTTACTTGAATGTTGAGGCTCCTTCCCTCTGGTGAATTTACAACCTTTAACCCGCCTCTACTTCCCAAGGCACAACTCCTTGTCTTGGCTGTCTCTGGCATAGAAATTTCCACTTCAGATGTTAGATTTGGAGATTTGTTCTGGGGCCAAATACCAGGGTCTAATGCTCCTGATATTTACTATTTGTTCTCTATAAATGTTTTGAATCATTGCAGGCTCTGCTGTCATCTCATCCAAGTACCATGTGGCAAGAAGTTCAACCTGCACAGATTGCTTGGCTTAGAAAGTTATTCCTAGGGATGCAGCCCTGAAGAAAGTGCCTCTGCTACACCTCTCAGACTATTTACAAAGGAATGCCCCAATGGACTCAGCTATTCCAAATGTACGTAGTCTTTTAATTAATTATTCTGATGATTATACATGGCTTCCCTCCTCTGGAAATTACCTTTGTGATTGACATTCCCCTAAGATTCTGTCCTGGAAAAGTTCCAACTTCGGCAGTGGATTTATATTTCAAATATTCTTCACTGTAGTTTTCTCTGCTCTGGTTTTTCAGTCTTACACAATTTTTCCTGTATTTTAGAAATTCCTTATAATTTCAAATGCACTGATGGAGCATCATCTTGTTTATAATACTGCTTTGGATTTTTCAATGCATACAAGGTCCTTGCTAATTTCATTACTGTAGTTTTCTGATGACTCTGTTCTGGTCATTTTTCTTATTATTACTACAACTTTCCTATTACCTCTAATCCTGTTTTAGCTAGTTGTTTCATTGCTGTTACCAAAGAACCTGACAAGAACAATTTTAGAGGAGGAAAGGATTTTTAGGGGGGGGGCTCATGGTTTTGGAGGTCTCAGTCAATAGACAGCAGACTCCACTCCTCAGGGCTTGAGAAGAAGCAGAATATCATGGTGAAAGCATGTGGCAGAGTAAAGAGGCTTAGGGCATTGCAATCTGGGAGCCGAGAGAGACTCCACTAGCCAGATATAAGATATATACCCAAAGACACACCCCCAATGACCTATCATCCCCAGCCACACACTACTTGCCTTTAGTTATCATTCACTTGGTTCCTATCAGGGGACTAATTCAGTGCTTGTGTTAAAGCTATAATAGCATAGTCATTTCACCTCTAAGCCCTCTCCCATGGTCTCACACATGAGCTTTTGGAGTGTACTCAACATCCAAATCATAACAGTCCCCTAGTATATTTTAAATTTTCTGAGAGTAGGAACATTGTCTGTCTTGCTTACCACAGTATTTCTTACACTTAAAACAATGTCAGTTACTGAAAAAATTCTGTACACATTTGTTGACAAAAATATGTGACTGGATTAATGATTGGCTTGGGAAAAAATAGCATAGGTGTGCATGATTAAGATCTGGTTTTCTGGCATATTTTCTCTGTGGTTGCATATTTTGCAGTGATAAGGACCACAGCTCTTCTACTTTGCTGTCCCCAAGAGATAAGCACACCAGGGAGCCTCCTCCTTGAACTCCATCCTGAGGCCTCCATTAGTGGAACCTATACTGAACGGACAGATTTAACTCAGGGAAGAATAAGCAGGAAGCCCTCACTAAGTCCAAACTGCATTCTTAAATGCATCTTTCCTTTTAATAAAGAAAAACTGATATTTTGATTCTCATTTGGCATTATATGTAAGTTATAAATATAATTTGGAACTGAAAAGAACTTTCCTACTCCACTATAGAGTTAGTGATTCTGAGAAGGCTTTATGAATGTGAAACAATTTTTAGAGAATAGGTAAAGGGAAAGAAATTATCATTTATATTGAGATAATAAGATATGATCAGTCACAAAAATAATAAGGCAAAAAATAAATTAAGAAAGACTGAAGAGTTTTCTGCTATGGTAGAACATTAGGTTATTTATTATTCTAGGTTATTTATTAAAATACTTGCTTTATTCTAGCTCATCTGAATTAAAGATTGCAGTAAAAAGAATATTACATATCACTGACTCCATTTCCCTGGCAGTTACAAGTTCTGCTCCACTTTTATTATCACCTAAAACTAATTAATTTTTACATCAGTCTGATATGACTACTAAATAAATTTATGTGACCATTTGTAATAAAGACAAAACTCAGAAGCAATTTCTGTCTTCTGCTAGCCCTGTCCATGTTAATTAAAATTGAAAAGACAATTGAATTAAAAATTACCTAAATGAAGTGGCCTGACCAATTAGAATCAGGCTATTAAACTGACATATCCTTCGTTCAGTCTAATAGCTAAAAGTACCACTAAAAATTATCATGATATATTTGGATTATAACCTTTTTAAGTAGAAATTTTAAAAAAAAAATTGGGTTCTAAATGAGAAAGATTGTATTCATTAAAATAAAAAGGAAGCCTTCATTATGTGGACACTAATTTGGAGCTGGGGGAGAAGAGATTTTGAAAATGCAGCTGCTTTCCCTGGGTTTCCTCTCTCTCCAGGGTTTTGTTTACTTAATGTTTTAACATAAGCACAACTGGTCACAGAAATACAAATGCTTTCTCCTTCCTCTCTTTGAAAAAAACACAAACAAATTTTTTTTAAAATTATGAACAAAACACATTTTTAGATTTTTATAGCAAAATCAAGACAGGTTGATACTTTCAAGACTATTCTTATAAAAACTCAAAGATTAAAGGATGCTCAAAAAATGCAAACTAAAGGAAGTTGATTTTCTAAACAATACAGTTCAGAACTTAAGGATTCTAATAAAAGTAAATAAGGTATAGAGACATTTTTCCATTCATCTTTTACCATAACCAAAATTAGATAAATAGAGCCTGTGCATTGGAGCATGCCCTCTGGGAAGACTGCTGTTATGTACAGTCCCAAGCTAGCTGAATAGTCAAAAGACCCAGGGCAAAACCAGCACCAAACATCAGCCACATCAGGAAAGTCAGTTTACACCTGTATCCTTCCCCACCAGATGGCTGCAACCACCTCAGTGTCCCTGGTGGGAGCAGCTCAAGTTAAATCACAAGTCCTGGGAGGGGAACGTGCGAATGTGGCTGTAGTTTGCAATTGTGTAACGTGGGGGCTGTTTCGTTTTGCAGCAACACGTAACTGTGCGCTAACTTCAGAGTTTATAAATATTAAATGAGTGGACACTCCTGGGATGTTAGCACATTGCAAGCTCTCATCAGTATTTGCTTTCAGTGTTGTCATAATACTTTTCTTATTTTAACTTATGGTTTTGCTAGATAATATTAAGGATGATGAATATGAATCTAATAACACGTTCTTTATCCAGAGTTTGGAAGAATAAAATGTAAGGGATAATGTAAATACAGGGAAATGAAATTTGATATTTAAAACTAGCAATGATATGCATTTTCACTGTGACCCTGGGGAAACCAGTACCATATCTGATTCTTAATTTCCTCTTTTGTAGAATGGAACAGTACCAAAGTATCTGAGCTTCTTCCTACTTGTATATTTATGAGTCTACAGTTTTTAGATAATCAAAAATTACTTTATAAAGCATTAAACTTTTCTTTTTATTATAAAGTTTTTGTGGATAATGTATTAAAATGCATTGTTTCCTCGTCTTAAACAAAGTATAATTAATGACTTGGAACAATTACTAAATGATTTCTGATTGCTACTGACATTTTTCAGATATGAAGATTAATATTTTTGCAGAAGAAATCATTTGAAATTATAAGACTATTCGTATCTACAGAAAACTGTACCATGTGAAATCTTCTGTAAGCTTAATTTTTATAAGACTTTTTTTCAAAGAGAGAGGGACACTGAGAGAGAGAGAAAGAATCAATTTTATTTAGTTTTTCATGTGGCTTTAGTTGCTCAGACACTTCATTGTGTACACAGTGCTGGGGTTTGAACCCACATACTCGTGCATTCAAGGCAAGCACCGTAACTGCTGAGCCACCACTCCAGCCCCTATGAGACTACTTTTACTTATAAATCTTATATTGTGATTGGCTCTTATGCTGTGTTCTCTTGAAAGTATCTCTCTTTTTTTGTAGACTGAGTAAAATTTAAACTGATAAAACTACACTCAAAACAGAAAGTAGACATGCACCAATCTAAAGCCTGAAGGTTTTTATTCTTAATAACCAACAAACTCAGGGAAATAGATATACAAATACACACAACAACTTCTGTAGAAACAGAGGTGTGTAAATACAATCATATTAATGAGTCATAACAATCCTCATGCAATTAGAAATATTTGAAGAACTAAAACTTCATGACCAGTTCAAGAGTATAATTTGTGATGTCATAAGTTACCTATTTTTCTCTGAAAGTCTTACACGTACATACACACGTACATACATATGTATTTAGGAGAAATCATTGCTGTTCTATTTCACACAGATTTACTGCATTCGTCTACTTCCCTAACTGCTTATCAACATATGTACATGTAGAGTTTTGCCAAATTTTCAATCACATATAAATGGTATTATACTGCACATATATATTATTCTATAATCTGCTCTTTTTAAATAAATATTGTTTGTAAATCACAAATGTGGCATAGAGTTGCTGAACATTCACATTCACTGAATTTGGTACTCTATTACTCCATGCCAACTTTATTTTCTCTAATATTAAAAAGTGTCTGGACTATTCCAGTTTGGGACTTAATATACTAAGCCATCATTAATACTGCATGAGAGGATTTTCCTAAGTTTAATGTGTAGGAGAGAATTTGCTGAACTTTAAACCATTGTCGCTATCGCAGGTGTCCCTGAGGGCAGGTGGGACAATCCGGACAGGTGGATTGTCCCCCAGGAGCCAATCAGGAGGATGAGTGCCGCGGCCGAAACCCGGATCCCCCTCATCTGGAGACTCCTTCCCTCTCGGCCGGGAAACGAGTCAACCACATGCAACGGATGGCAGCTCAGAAATCCATTTATTACCAAGGCACACGAGTTTTTATAGGGAGGGGAGACAGCCAAGGAATCAATAGTAATCCTTCTAACGGAGTTGCTAGGGGTTATGCAGATTTCGAGTACAGACAAAAGTTAGGAACATTCTGTGGTCAACACATTCTGACCCACCCTGTTTTACATTTGCACAACAGTAGTAAGTTCAACAAAGCACAATCCAGCCCTAAAGGGGCCATGCAAACAGTAATGTGATCACTCCAGGGCAGCTGATGAGATGGAGTGAAGGTCAGACCCCAACATACCATGTGTGCACATGCTGGGTTCTCTACATGGTTGTGCCGATTTTCTTTTATCAACAGTGTCTGAGAGTCAAAAGCTGCTCCAAAGACTCAACCAACTGTTGGTAATGTCTGATTTGAAAAATTGTGTTCACTGGGCAAGTATGTAAATGTGTCTTACTGTGTTTGCAATTTGTATTTTTCTTGAACATTAATGAAACAGAATTTTATCTCATGTTTGTTGGCCACTTGAGTACTCTTGCTCAGTGCCTCTCCATTTTGTTCTACTTGTGTATTTATCCCTCTTCCATAATATGCTGTCTTAATTGTTATAAATCACATCGTTACAACTTGTTTTAGTTGTTCAAGAGCACAAGGCCTATACTCAGAATGTTGTCATCCTTTACAAACTTTTTTGAATCAACGTAAGTTCCACTGGGGAGAAAACAAAGCTGTTAGAATTGACAAGGATTATTCAAAATTTGTCAGTAATTTCAATAGAACTGTCTTTACAGTACTGAGAATTGTGATCCATGACAAGGAATATCTCTCAACTTATTAAGAATTATCTAACTTAGCTTTTAAAACATTCACAATTCTTCTCTTTGAGTAATGTAAAATTTTCCTATATTCATTTGTAGGGTAATTCATTTTGTGTATACACAATGAATTGTGATTTTATACACAACACATGCTAATTATAATCTCTAAAATTATTTACTTCTGTACTTGCATTTTTATGTACATAATCACTCCATCTTAGAAAAAACATAGCTTTGGGATATCCCCTTCAGAGACTTGGGTCTTTTATTTATTTTTATTTCCCTTTTACTCTAGCCAAGGCCTCAGTCTAATTATTGGATATAGTAGAGATTTGACTTGCTCCAAATCTCAAAGGTATGGTTCTCAACATCTTCCCATTAGATGTAAAATAAAAAAGCCAAGACTGCAGACAGTCCTAACTAAAGAAAGGAAATTTCCTTTCTTTTCATAATAGTTTTATCACATTATAGATATTTATTTTGTCAAAAGACTTTTCTGCCTCTACTAATATGGCCATACATTTTTAAAATCTGATATATATATATATATATATATATATATATACACACACACATACACACATATGATAATGTGGTGCTTTACTATAACAATACTTTGTATAACAATCAAATCAGAGTTATTAGCATATGTTTCAACTTAAATATTTATCTCTATGGCAAGAACATTTGAAGCCCACTTGTTTAGTTATTTTCTAATATATATTGTTGGGATTTTTTATTATGGAGTTGAGTTTTTCTACAATCATAAATAAATGCATATAAAGTAACAGTATGCTTTTGATCTTAAACCATCATTACCCCCACATCACTCACACCCAATTCTCTTGATTCTTTATATTATGCCCCTATAACAGATATAAATGTCCATATAGATAGATAGATAGAGACAGATATCTATACACACACACACATGATTGTGACTTGTGACTTCTCAAGAGGGTAAAGAGTGTGCAACATTGTCAATTGTCTCTCCAGATTCCTCCCTATATTCCCTCCCACTTCCATTACCCCTACCCCCACATGTCTATGATTCCCCTAGATTATGTGTTGCTATGCCCTTGGTGTGTCCAATACATGAGTTTTCTACCTTTCTCCCAAGGCTGGGTTTATTTCTAGCCTACACAAAAGAGAGAAAATAATCAACCCTTGACTCTCTGGGTTTGGCTAACTTTGCTCAGCATGAGTTTTTCCTTTGCCATCCATTTATCTTCAAAGACTGCAATATTGTTGTTTCTGATAGCTGAGTAGAACTCCATTGTGTGTGTGTGTGTGTGTGTGTGTGTGTGTGTGTGTGTATGTGTGTATAATTATATATATAAAACTGTTGGATTCATTGATCCAGTGAAGGGCATCTGGGTTGATTCCATATTTTAGCTATTGAAAATTGAGCTGCTATAAACATTGATTTTGCTGTGTTTCTGTACTATGCTGATTCTAACTCTTTTAGGAAAATACACATAACAGGGATAGCTGGTTCCAATGATGAATCCAACCCTAATTTTTTGAGAAGTCTTCACACTACATTCCAGAGGTTCTGTACCAGTGTACAATTACACCAAAAATGTGCAAGTGTTCATATCTCACCACAATCCCTCCACAGTTTGTTACTATTTGGATTCTTCATCTTTTCTAATTTGACTGGAGTGAGATGAAATCTTAATGTAGTTTGATTTGCATTTATCTGATTACTAGTGATTTAAAACACTTTTTCATGATCTCATTGGCATGCTCAGTTTCCTCTGTTGAGAAGTTTCTGTTTAGCTCTCTGACCCATTTATTCATTCAATTGTTTGTTTTTTTGATATCCAGATTTGTGAGTTCTTTGTAAATTTTGGATATCAGTAGTCACTTGGAGGAATCACAGGTCATGATCATCTCCCATTCCTTGAGTTCTTTCTTGAAAGTTTCTTGAAAGTATCAACTAATTCTTTGGCTGAGCAACAGCTTTTTAACTTAAGGACAACCCATTCAGCAATTTTGAAGACCTTGGGAGTCTTGCTGAGTAAGTTATTGCCAACTCCCATATGCTGAAGTGTTGGTCCTAATTTATCTTTAAGCAGTTGTATGGTAGCTGGTTCAATTCATAATTCCTTGATCAATTTTGATTTGATTTTTGGACAAAGTGAAAGATAAGGATCTAATTTTAACTTCCTGCACATGCTTATTCAGTTTGTCTATCATCATTTGTTGAAAAGCCTGTCTCTCTTCCATGTTATATTTTGGCCACTTTTGTCAAAGATTAGATGTTTTAAGATTTGTGGGTTTGTCTCAGAGTCTTCTATTATATTCCATTGGTCTTCATTCCTATTTTGATACCAGTACCATGCTGTTTTTGTTACTACAGCTCTATAGTGTAATTTTAGATCTGGTACTGCAAAATCATCATTTCATCTTTTGTGCTTAGTAATGTTTTGGTTATTCTTAGTTTGTTGTTCCAAATGAATTTGAGAATTGCTTTTACTACATCTGTAAAGAATAATACTGGAATATTAATGGGGATTGCAGTTAATCTCTGTGGTGTTTTTGGGGAAAATATCTGTTTTAATTATATTGATTCTGCCTAAAATAACATGGAGCATCCTTCCATTTTCCCAGTCCTTCTTCAATTTATGTCTTCAATGATCGAAATTTTTCACTGTAGAAGTCTTTTACTTCCATTGTTATATTTTTCCCAGTTATTTCATTCTTTTTGAAGATATTATAAATGGGACCAATTTCTTGTCCTATTACTGTTAGCATACAGGAAAGCTAGTAATTTATGGAGGTTGATCTTGTAGCCTGCTACTTTGATAAATCTGTTTGTGAGCTCAAGCAATTCTTTGATAAAGTTATTTTGAATCTTCCAAATATAGGATCATGTCATCACCAAAAAGGGATAGTTGGCTCTCCTATCTTCCTTGTCTTACCCTTTGATTTCCTTCTCTTTCCTGATTGCTCCAGCCAGGGTTTTGAGGACTGTATTGAATAAAAACAGTGAGAGTGGGAAACCTTGTATTCTTCCTGAGTTTAGTGAAAACACTTTCAGCTTTTCTTCATTTAGTATTATACTATCTGAGGGTTTGGCATACATAGTCTTTACCAAGTTAAGATAAAATCATTTGATCCCTATTTTCCTTTGTGTTTTGAGCATAAATGGATGCTGAAATTTATCAAAGGATATTTCTGCATCAACTGAGATGATCATATGTATTTGTCTTTAATTCTGTATAAGTGATGAATCACATTAACTGACTTCATATTTTGAACTAACCTGCATCCCTGCAATGAAATCCACTTGATCGTGATGTATTTTCTTCTTGATGTGTGTTTGAATGTGGTTCACTACAAGTTTATTGAGGATTTTTGGGTTGATGATCATCAGGGATGTTGGTCTGTAATTTTCTTTGTGTGATGTGTCTTTGTTGGGTTTGGGCATCAGATTCATGGCTGCCTGATAAAAAGTGTTTGGGAGAGTTCTCTCCTTTTCAATTTCTTGGAATAGCTTAGTAAGGAAAGGCACTAGCTCTAGCGCCTCCTCATAGGTGTGGTAAAACTCAGCAGGGAATCCATCAGATTCTGGGCTTTTCTTTTTTTGAAGACTTTTGCTATAAGGATTTCAGTGCCTGTTATTAGGATGTTTAGGATTTCAATGTCATCTTGCATCAATTTGGGGATGTTGTGTGTCTAGAAATTTGTCCTAGTCTTCCAAATTATCTAATTTAGAAGAGTAGAGTTTTTCAAAATATGTTCTGATAATTCATTTGATTTCCATGGTGTCAATGGTGATCACCCCCATTTCATTGGGAATTGATTTGCTTCAATTCTTTTGTTCTTTTAGCGAGATTAACTAGAGGTCTGTTGACTTTATTTATTTTTTCAAACAACCAGCTCTTAGTTTCATTGATTCTTTATGTTGTGTTTTTTACTCTCAATTTATTTGATTTAAGTTCTGATTTTGATTATTTCCTGTCTTCTGCTTCCTTTGGGCTTAGATTGTTCTTCCTTTTGTAGGGATTTCACATGAAGCATAAAATTATTTATTGAGATCTCTTCTGGTTTTAAATGTAGATACTCAGTGCTCTAAATTTGTTCCTTAAGAATTCTTTCATGCTGTCCCAAAGTTTCCCCTTCCCAAAACGAGAGAGAGGGACAGTGAGAGAGAGAGGAAGAGAGAATCAATTTTATTTAGTTTTTCATGTGGCTTTCAATGCTCTGACACTTCATTGTGTACATGGTGCTGAGGATCAAATCTGTGGACTCATGCATTCAAGGCAAGAGCCTCAACTGCTGAGCCACTGCTCCAGCCCAATGTCTCAAAGGTTCTGATATGTTGTGTATTCATTCTTATTTTTTTCCAGGAATTTCTTTATTTCTGCTCTCATGTCTTCTTGGATCCATTCTTCATTTAGTAAGGTACCATTCAGTCTCCATGTATATGTGTGTATTCTGTTATGATTTTGCTATTAATTACCAAGATCATGGCATTGTGGTCTGATAGGATACATGGAATAATATCAAATTCTTTTATATTTACTGAGATTTCCTTGGTGAACTAGAATGTGATCTACTTTGGAGAAGGATCCATGAGCTTCTAAGAAGGTATACTCAGCCAATTTTGGGTGGAACATTCTATATATGTCTGTTATGTCCTTTTAATTTATGGAGTTGTTTAGATTGGTGATTTCTTTTATCGTTATTTTGCTTTAAGGATTTTTCTATTGGTGATAGAGGAGTATTAAAATCTCCCAGTATTATCTTTTTGAGTTCTATAAGTGATTTTATATCATAGAGTAATTTTTCCACATAGTTGGGAGCATTGGTGTTTGGAGAGTATATATTTACTATGGCTTGGCACTTAACGGAGCTTGCCTGGCATGTGCAAGTACACGGGTTCAAATCCCAGCACCCCGTACAAAACTAAGTGTCGGAGCAATGAAAGCCATGTGAAAAACTCAATAACCTTCCCCACTTCTTTCTTTAAAAAAAAAAAAATCTCCTTCCAGGATCTTGTTGCTTCTAGAGTCTGGGTTGAAAAGTCAGATGTGATTCTCATTGGTTTACCTCCGAATGTATTTTGGCATTTCTTTCTTGCTGCTTTTAATATTCTTTCCTTGATTTCCCTATTATACATTTTGAATACAATGTGTCTCAGGGAACTGATTTTATACCGTTCATTTGTATTTTGTTTTTTTCTGTATCCTGATTACTCTTAGAATGTTTCTTCTGATTTCATCCCCAAGATTTTGAAAATTCTGCTTGTGTTTTATGAGCTTTTTTTTCTTTTTTGTAATCCGTGTGCTCTAGTTTACTCAGCCTATCTTCATTGTTGGAGATTCTTTCTTCCAGAGCGGAGGTTCTGTTTTCTATAGAGGTTTGCCTATTAAATTCTTCCATTGTTTTCCTAATGTGATTTACTGAAGATTTTTAGTTCTGTTACTTCTTTTTTCAGAATGTCTATTTCATTTATAATAGTTTTTCATTGTTTCAGTTTTTTCACTCAGACCCTTCATTAAATCTTCTTTTAGTTCATTGTTCCTTTTAGTAGTCAGATCACTGAAAATTATTTCTATTTTTCCATTCTGCTCCCTGTCTGAGTGTTCCTTGGTTGGGGAGTTGTGGGATTTAGGTGAACATTTTCTGTTTTGGTTCCTCTTTTTTTCCTTAATGAAATGAAGTGACATACTTTATTAAGAAATAATATTTGTATGTCTTTATGGGGTATGTTATAATAATTTGATATATTCATACAATGTGTAATAATTAAATCAGGGTAATAAACATTTTCACTTCCTCAAATATTAAACATTAATGTGCATTGGGAATTTCATAATCTCTTAGTCATTTTGAAATATAGGTTTTTTGGGGAAGGTATTAGGATTGAACTCAGGCATCCTCTACCACTGAGCTACATCCCCAGTTCTTTTTATTCTTTATTTTGGGAAAGGGTCTCACTGAGTTGTACAAGCTGATTTTGAACTTGTTATCATTCTGCCTTCATCTCACAAGTAGCTGGGGTTATAGGAATGCATTCAAATGTTGTTTTAATCAATGGTTGTATCTTTGGATATAAAATCAGTAGTGGAATAGCTGGATTTTTTCCTTGGTTGGGGAGTTGTGGGCTTGAGGTGAACATTTTCTGTTTTGATTCCTCATCGTTCTAATATTTTTCTGGATCACTGAATTGAGTTTCCATTATGAATATAGGCTCCAGGGCATTGATCAGGAATCTGTTGGGGGTTCAGGGCAGCCTGCTGGATTGCCAAAGCACAGTAGCTGGGGTGCATTGCTGAATCCTTTGGTCTTGGGATGGGCTGGAATGGGCCTCCTATGCACCATGATGGGAGCTGGAATATTTGGCAGTGGGAGTGGGCCTAATATATCTGGACCTGATGGGTTTGGGTTGTGGATGGATGGATCTAGACCTGGGGGTACAGTGATTGTTCATATGGGTATACTGTGAGCATCTGAAGGCCCTGAGGCCTGAACCTTACCCAGCAGCTTGGTGAATTGGCTCAGGAGGGGTCCTGGGCATGGATGTCCTGCAATTGCCTGAGGCCTGGATCTGTGCTCCTCAGGTGAGCAAGTCAGGACCAGCGGATCCTAGGTGCAGGTGAACTGCGTGTGCCTGAAAGCCCTGAACATGAGGCCTGGATCTGCACACTGTGGCTGGGTCAGTTGGCTCTGGAGTGGTTCTAAATGAAGGTTTCCTGGAGTGCCTGAGGCATGGATTCACATGCAGCAGCTGAATCAGTTGCCTTTAGGGGCATCCTGGGTGTGGGTGTCCTATGAGTGCCCAAGCTCCGGTCCATGCACATGGGCTGAGCAAGTCAGGAATGGGGTGGAGGTAGGGTTCCTAGGTGTGGGTGAACTGTATGAACCTGAAAACCCCAATCGTGAGGCCTGGATCCACATGCTGTGGCTGGGTGAGTTGTGTCCAGAAGGGTCCTGGGCACAGGGGTCCTGTGAGTGTAAATTCTAGAGCTTTGCCTAACTTGCCTTTCTTAATGTTCATGTTTAAGACTAGTCCTTGGTAGAAACTAAGTAACTTGCCTATGGATTATAGATAAGAAAATAATACAGCTAGGATTCAGAGACAGTTTTATCTGAAACTATCCTTGTATGCATTAAATCACAACCAAGGAGAGATCACAAAATAGCTATAAACATTGTTCTCTATTTTGATAACCGAATCTGACCAGTAGTTGATGTGTTATTCAAATAGAATCAGGCAGGGACTATCCATCTCTTCATAGTCAACTATAGCCTTCCCTGATCCTTAACTGTGATCCTTTAATTTCTTCCAGGCTGGAATATGCCCCCTTTCTCATTTATCTATGCTAACTTCATCTGTTATTCCAAAAATAGAATGTGATATTGCTTCTATTCAAACTGCTTCACCCTTTAATTTATTTTTGCATTTGTATCTCCCCAGTCTTCATTTCACACATAATAGCTTTTATACCTCCAAATTACAAGTTCTTTGAGGTCAGGAACTATGGCATCCTATATATTCCCCCACAGCATCTAGATAAATATGAATGTATCCTAAATCTCCATATATTTTCATTGCTTTTTTAAATCTTTTGTTGTAGAATTTAAGAAGCCTCAATATAAAAAAAAAACTCTCTCAAACTTTGAACAAATTAAAAAATGAAAAAAGAAGTCATTTATAACCCAAAATATCATCTTCACATCTTAGAAAGTTTTTAGTACGGTCACTATGTGGATTTCTCAATTCCAATTGAATCCCATTGTTAGACAGATTGGCCATGGGTAAAACAATTGCTATCTTTTTCTTCCTGTGGGCCTGTACTCAAGAAACATGCTTTCTGCTGTGTGCTTCTTGCTTGTGGACTTCTAAGAAAGAAAAAGTAAGGAATTAAGATACCACTGACCAATTCCTCTTTTCAAATTAACCAATCAGATAATACATGAATGAGTAAGAGGATAGCGAAAGGCCAGGGTGTCTATTTTACTGGAAAATCCTTGCATGGGAGTTATATCCACTAAGAGCTCTGCCTCGGAACTATCACTAAAGCAAACAGAGAAAGATTTTCAAGCTAACTTGTGATTTAAGGCTATTCTTAAGCAATTTATAAGATTTGAATTTTAATTAAAGATTGTTTGGTCTCCAATCAATTCAGAAAAGCAACCCCAACATTTTTCACTAAATCTCACTTTGCTTTGTTCTTAACATTGTAGAATAATGTTGCAAGTATGTTCAATCTCACCTAGTACATATGATATTTGCATTTGCATAATATTATTATG